>PVJO010008466.1:0-77264 GCA_004026905.1 Hystrix cristata | reverse complement strand
CCCCTTGCCCTTTTTTTTTTTTTTTTAATGTTTTGAGAGATGGCATCCTAAAGTCACTAAATTGCCCAGGTTGGGCTCAAACTTGCAATTCTCCTGCCTTAGCCTCCCAGAGTACTGGGATGACAGGCATGTACCACCACACACAGCTCACTACATATACTTTTTTTTTTTTTCACTACATATACTTTTTAATTTAAATTTTTCTTCACTCCAATTTCTCTCTCTACTTTCCCCAATATAGGTACATGGTGGCTATAGGAATGTACTCCCATTTACTTTGATGATGCTATTAAACTTACTTTCCATGGTCTTCTAATGCCCTTAAAGAATTCTGGCATCCACATTGGTAACACTACGGCTTCTTTAAGCAACTTTTTGGCTTCTACTAAATCAGCAATATCATCCCTGAAAGAGAAGATAATTCATCAACAACCCCTTGAATTATATACTTAACCATATAGTCACTCTTGAGAGCCACTGGCAGTACACGATTTTATCCTGCTGACAGAATGTTAAGTCTCTCTCTAGGCATTAGCAAACTAACACACTGTGGAGGTTCGCTATGCCAACCAATATACACAAAGAGCATAATCACTGTCTCTAACTCTTAGTAGTAACTGTTTTCAGCTTGGCTCATGAAAACAAAGGCCTATAGATTTCTTAAGTAAAGGTTTGAGTATCCCTTGTCCAAAATGCTTGAAAAGGGGGCTGGGGATTTAGCACAGTAGTAGAGAGCTTGCCTAGCAAGCCCAAGGCCCTGAGTTCAATTTCCAGCACCTCCTCCACCAAAAAAAAAAAATGTTTGAAAACAAAGTGTTTCAGGTTTTGGAATATTTGCATAGATTTTACCAATTGAGCATCCCTAACCCAAAAATCTGAAATCTGAAAGGATCCAACACCTGAAACTTTTTGAGGGTTATGTCTATGCCCAAAAAGCACTGAATTTTGAACATTTCATATTTTTGACTTTCGGATTAGGGATGTTCAAACTATAGTAATCAAGCCATCTCACTTTAAATTCTTGCTTTTATGATAATTATGTAACCCTATGATTGAGCAACAGTGAACTCATTTTTTTTAAAAATCATAAAAATAAAAGGGCACGGGAAGCTGAGTTAGGAGGATAACAAGCTCAAAGCCAGCCTGGGCAACTTAGAGAGAACTTATCTCAAAATAAAAATTTTAAGAAAGGACTAAGGATGTAGCTGAGCACTCCCTGAATTCTATCCATCCTCAGTAATGGGAGGGAAAAAAAAAAGAATGAAAGAAAGGACATAAAGCAGAGACAGGTTATAATAGTGTTGTTTTACCTCCAATTCTAGTAGATAGATGACAATGTTAGAATATCACAGAAATCACTATGAAGTCATCGCCCTACTACTACTGACATACATAAGAATTTCACTATGAAAATGTCTTTTCACTGTATAAATATCAAATACCAAGAATTTTTAAGTGTCACCCAAAACCATACCTTATAATCGTTAAGGTTTCAACAGAAAACATAGAACATACCTAACTTTGTGAGAAAGTGAGCTTGTATGATTCAATATGCTAAGGTACAAATCTCTGAGTAGACATAATCTTTTTTTTTTTTTTGAGACAGGGTCTTGCTGTGTAGTTTAGACTGGTCTGGAACTCACTATGTAGCTCAGGCTGGCCTTGAACTCACAGAAATCCTCTTACCTCAGCATCCCTAGTGCTGGGATTACAGGCATGTAACACCGCACCCAGCCAGATGTAATATTAATAAAGCTGAGAACCATTGCTCTACATAACAGGAAATAAAAACATCTATCAAATGTTATAGGTAAGAAGACACTTGCATAAAAATCACTGCCTTTTCACCAAAAAGGTAAAATATCTATGACCTTATTCTCATTTAATATATAATTTATTAATTTTTTTTAAGTCTCAGACAAAAAAGTTGGTACAGCCTCAGCCAGAATAAAGTTTTCCATTATGTGCCCTATTCATGTTGCGTAACTCTGGTTCTGCTCCCAAGGAGCTTTACTACATGCACTTGCTGGAGTTACGGTTCCAAAAAGCATAATTAGCACCCAATTATCTTGTTGTGATATCACTTACCATCGAACATTGGGATTCTGAGAAATTATATCTCTTTCCAAAGCATCTACTAAGTCCTTGTCATACCCAGTGCTATCAAATTTATTCGTCTCTGGTTCTGTAACTGCAGCAGGTGATTTGTTCTATAACAGGAGAAAAAATAAGAGTTTCTGATTGATTGAAAGATCATATTTTGTTTCTATAGCAAAGGCCCTCGCATTGTAAATCAGTATGAAGGCCCTGGGTCCAGTAATACCAAAAAAAAAAGAGAGAGAGAGAGATTCAAGGAAGGTATTGTCTTGGAATATTTATGAAGTTGCCATTCATTCATAGTAAGTATCTATTTTGTGCCAGCAGCTACTTGGACTAGAAAGAAGACATCTGCCAGGAACATATAATGTAAGCTAAGAAGGATACAAATAGAAGGCACTTTCTAGTTCTCTTCCTTTTCTCCCACAGAACACAGTGCTGACAGAGCACAAAAAATTTTTAGCTAGGCAGAAAGGAAAAACAGCTAGAACAGGTCAGCCAAAGGGAGCTGTGGAATCTGATGTCTTTCAGAGTTTAATTAGCTTAAGTAGTTCAATTCCCTTTATACATTTACTCAATACCTTGTTCTAAGTGAAAATACTAACAGGAAGTAGCCTCCCAGAGTGCTGTAGGCATGTACCACCACACCTGGCTACAGACAGTATTTGAAAAGCTGGTGAAATTATAAAACCAAAATCCAGTGCCTCAATTAAGACTTAAAAATAACAGCTGGGCTTTCACTTCCAGAAGGTTGAAGACATGCACTTTTCACTATTCCTTCCACTAAGGAAAACCACACCTCTTAGGGATTATATACAAAACAAATAGAAGACTCCAAAAGGCTCAGAAAAGACAGCAGACCAGCTGGAGAACTCAGACATGGTGTGAGTTCCCTGAATTTTCTTTTTCATTTATCCAGACTTGGGGCTAAAGAAGCCAGCAACCTGGAAATAGCAACATGAATGAACAAAATAAAACCCTATCAGAAACCTGCTCTTTCTAGCTAAAGAACCAAGAAAAGGCACCTGAGGGCAGAACTTACAGACAATACCATCCTACTCCACAGAAGAACTGTGGCAGTAGTACTACCCAAGCTAGTACAGGCTGACTCCCCTCTGGAAGCCTGTAATGAGGCACCTCAAACCCTTAGCAAGATGGCCAAGAGAAAAGCTGGACCGTGGATCCCCTACTGATTAACAACATCTCCCCACCCCACCAGTCAGTGGAGACCCTCGAGAGAACTCCCAGCTGGCACACTGAAGCTCCAGGAAGGTATCAGAGGAGCATGTGTGGAGAATCAAGACAAGGCCTCCTCACAACACTGTCAGGAGTGAGCACGTGAAGCACTTCGGCCACAATCCTAGCAGCAAGGAGAAGACCACTGTCCCTACAGCCCCAACAGAGGCTGACTAGGGAACCTGGATTTCTGTCTCTGCCCAGCAGCAGGGTGTTCCTACTATCCCGGCCAGTATTAGAACAAATCAAGCTAAAAAGGTTTAAGTCCCATAAGAGCATATGAAAATGTCCAGATTTCAACAAAAATCACCTATACCAGTGTTGGTGGGAATGTAAACTAGTACAACCACTATGGAAATCAGCATAGAGGTTCCTCAAGAGAGAAAAAAAAAAAACTAAACTAAAAATTCTATTCAACCCAGCTATTCCCCTTCCAGGTGTCTTCCTAAAAGAGTCTTCATATTACATGCATATCCATATTTATAGTAGCACAACTTATAACAGTTAAACCTTGGAAGTGGCCTATATGCCCATCAATAGATGACTGGATAAAGAAAATGTGGTATTTAAACACAATGGAGTACTACTCTGCTATAAAGAAGGTCAAACTGCACTCACTGGTAGGAAAACAAATATACTCTGAGAACATAATGTTAAGTGAAATCAATCAGATATATAAACTTAAACATTACATGATTTCTCTTACATGAGAAATCAGAAGTGTAAATAAAGAGCAAAACTAAAGGTATATATATATAATAAGAAATAGGGAGACAGCTCTTTTGCAAATGGAAAGGAGATCAAGAGATGGGGTAGACGGGAGATGGGAAGTAAAAAGAATTAAGATGTGTTATGTACACGTACACTTCCCCAGGATGAATGTAATCATTATGTACTGCAAATATGTACTAATAAATATAAAAATTTTTTTAAATCTCTCATACCAAAAACCATGAAGATCTCATATTAATTGAAAAAAAGGCAATTAACAGCATACCAAAACCAAAACGTCAGAGATGTTACAGTGTTCTGGAAGATTTAAAAACTTATTTAGTGTTTCAGTAAGCAATTATGAACATATTAGAAGCAAGCAAACAAATAAACAAAAAAGCCCCAAACCCTCAAAAACAAATGGATGACCCCAAAGAAATCCATGCCAAAACACACACTATTATTAAACTTCTGAAAATTAGACAAAAAATTGAAAGCAATGAGAAAAAATTAACACCTTGCTGCTACAGAAAGACAATTCTAATGAAAGCAGACTTTGCCTCAGAAACCAGGAGAGTTAGTACATGTATCCAACAAAAGCTCAGTTTTCAAGTACCCAAGGAAAACTTAGAATCCTAGACCCTGCAAAAACATCCTTCAGAAATAAAGAGGAAATCAAAATACTCACAGATAAAAGAAAACTCAAGTGTTTATATACATATACACACATACACAAAATACATAAATTACTAAAAATGCTCTACAGTGATATATTCAAAAATACTACAGAGGGGCTGGGATTTAGCTCAGTGGTTAGAGTGCTTGCCTCACAAGCTCAAGGCCCTGAGTTTGATCCCTAGCACCAAAAAAAAAAAAAAAAAAAACCTAAGGAAGAAAGAAAGAAAAACAACACTACAGAGGCTATCATACCTTTCCAGGATAGGTTGCATCTCCCAGACACAGATACAGCATGTACCTTCTTTTTTTTTTGGTGCTGGGGATGGAACTCTGGGCCTTGCACTTGCAAGGCAAGCACTCTAACCACTGAGCTAAATCTCCAGCCACACAGCATGTACTTTTATTTTTGCTTTTACCCCTTTTTTTTCTCCATTCGGCCCAAGCTCACTTTGAAGAGCCCGTTTCTCTCCCAATCTCCATTTCTGCCTTTTAAAATAAACTCTGCCACCATTAAAAAAATAAATAAATACATAGAGATCCAGACATGGTGGTGTATGTCTATAATCCCAGCACTCAGGAAGTGGAAGCAGGAGGACTGCTGTGGGTTTGAGGCCAGCCTGAGCTATATAGTGAGTTCAAGGCCAGTCTGAACCACATAGCAAGACTCTGTCTCAAAAAAGAAACAAACAAAAATACTACCGATAAATCAAAATAGAATTCTAAATAATGTTCAAGTAACCCATAAGAAGTCTAGAAAATGAACACATACAAAAAGGAAAATAGAATATTCAAACAAAAAATAAAACTGCAACCATACTAATTACATTAATGAAAGTTTTGTCTAAAAACACCAATAAAAGAGAGACTGGCAGACTGGGTTTTAAAATACAACCTAAGCACATGCTATATAGTCAAGGAACTTTCTCTAATATATAGACAAGTGAGAAGCAGAGAAAAGGAAGAATATATACGATGGAAACCTTAAAGAAAAGTAGGCATGTCTGTTTTCAATGTCAAATAAACTTTAAGGCAAAGAAAACAGAAACAGAAAGGTACATTATACAATGATAAAAGAGTCAATCTACTAAGAAGACTGAGCAATTCTAAACACCAAACGAAAGAGTTACAAAATATATGAGCAAAAAATTGATAGAACTAAGCTTAGTATGGCCCCAGCACTCAGGAGGCTGAGGCAGGAGGATCACTGCAAGTTTGAGGCCAGCCTGGGTTACACAGCAAGACACTGTCTCAAACAAACAAACAAACAAACAAACAAACAAACAACGGATAGAACAGACGACTTCAATAACCCCTTCTCAACAACTGATAGAACACAAGAAAGAAAACCAGCAAGGATACAGAATTCAATCAGCAAAGCAATGTCTACACTCAACCAAGACACAGATTAAAAACTTCTTCCTCCTGCTAATTTTTTTAAATGCATCCTTCTACTCTGTCCCTGAAATATTACAAAACTGCAGTAATACAAAGTAGCTACATATTTTAAAGTAAAGGCTGGTGGTCACTTTGGTCGCACATATACTAAAAATATTAAACTAAAGGCTAAAATACTTTCACTGATGTTTTTTTGGTGATTCTCCTTTTGGAGAATTATTTTTGTCCCACCTTTAATCGAGTATTTCTATTTTGGTATCTGGATAAATTAAAGAACATTTTAAATGCAGTCATTAACCCCTAAAATATCCCATTTATTTTTTTTTAAATCAATGCAATAGTAAAAGTGTTTAATCCAAAAGAAAATACAACAAATTTAGTTACTTGAACTGTTTGGAGAAATAACAGCTAACATTTACTGAGTACTTTCTTCAGAAAAATTTTATCTCATTCATCCTCACAAAAATTCTCAGAGACAGGTACTATTATAATTTTACATCTGGCTGGGGTGTAGCTCAGAGGCAAAGCGTGTACTTAGCATGTGCAAGGCCTTGGGTTTGAAGACCAGCACATATTTCTTTAAAGTATTAGTTTTATGTTGGAGGAAATAAAATTTAGACCAAATACAGCAACACAGTCAAAAATAGCAGAGCTAGTGCTTAAACACGGGTCTTGCTAAATCCAAAGTCCATACTCCTAACAACCATATCACATCTGTAAAAAGTTTTATATTTTCCTGCCTTAACAACCACATCATATTAATCATATTAATGATTTGTTGATTAACAGAACCTCAGGTTCTAAACATCACTTTTCAGGATATAAAAGTAGAGCTATGAAATGCAAAAGGTAGAGGACATTGAACTTTACAGACCACAGATGGTTACGGGGTTTATAAGCCACAGTCTAAATGACAATCCAGGACAATCTTGGTATTGATTAATGCTCTGTAACACCAGGTTCATTAACCACCTTTCTCATCTTTCTTTTTGAGGAACAAAAACAGAACTACTAAAAAACAAAAAAAGCAGAACTATCACTGCTGTAAGTGCAGGGATGTACTGTAGGACTAGCCACTGACCATCCAGGTTTCCAAGAACAAGTGATACCCAAAGTGGGGATGGGGTGAAAATAAAGCAAGTGGCACAAAATCAAGAGCTAAATCAGGGGTTGAGGATTTAGCTCAGTGGTAGAGTGCTTGCCTAACAAGTGCAAGGCTCTGAGTTTGATCCCTGACACCCCCTCCCCACAAAAAGCTAAATTAAGCTGGCCATAGTGGTTCATTCATGCCTGTAATCCCAGCACTCAGGAGACTGAGGGAGGAGAAAGCCATGAATTTAAGACCAACTTTGGCTACATAGTGAGTTCAAGACTAGCTTGGAATACAGAGCAAGACCCTGTCTCAAAAAAACAAAACAAAACAAAAACCTAAATTAACATCTTTATTCATGAAGAAAGTGAGATGCTGTTGGTTGCTGGATGAGTTTTTGTATAAAATTACAAAGTTACATTGAAAATCAGGAGAAAGAACTTGAAGTAGAAGGAGTGATTTGATGTTTTGGAAAGGAGTGCAGAGGAGCAGCAGTGGAGCATTTATACTTTGCTAGACATCATTTCTGACTTGGCCAAGGGGTATGAAAGAGGTTTTCTGGCACAATAAGCCATACCAGTACTTCTCTGCTTACTGTATCATAGCCCTAGGCAGAGGAGGGGCAGGAGACGGAGAGGTGGAAGTAGATGAGACAGAAATTAAATTCATAGATCCCCATATACTCCATACTATTAGACAGTATAAGCCTTCAAACACTAATTAATGGCATCAAAATGTTAGCTTCTAAATACTATTATTCACTAATAGGACCAGGGCTCACTGGAGAAATGAGAAATTCAGGAACATGGCAGGAAAAATACAAGATGAGTTTAGAACATCTTACTGTGCCAGAAAATGAGAAAGTGCTCAGAGAATAATATAAATGTCAAAAAGACACAGGATCTGGAAGCAAGGTCTCCCATGTCTTATAACCTGGACAATTTTAAGCATCAAAACAATGATAGTGACAGATTATAACACTGAACAAAATAATCCATGAGTCTATAAGCAAAGGGGAAAAAGACAAAGCTTTTCCTTACAGCAGAATGCCAATTAATTAACATAGAAGCAATAATGGCATTTTGCAATCAGCATGGGAATAGCTGATTCAGATCAGAATACAGGAGGCCAAAACAAGCAGATGATAGCTGATGAGAAATAGGATATTTATGTAATCTTAAAGTATCTCCCCATAAATTATTATAAAGGGTATAAGAAGAAACTACACTGCTGGGTGTGGTGGCACATGCCTATAGTCCAATTTTAATATATGTGCTGCCAAAGCGAGCACAACATCCCTATAATCCAGCAGTGGCAAATCTACAGCACAGGTGCTGCAGTGGGCTGTTTGTTATCACTGAAAGCTCCAAAAGGTTCGCCATCCCTGAATAATCCCAGCACTGGAGAGACTGAGGCAGGAGGATCACAGCAAGTTCAAGGCCAGCTTGGGTTACACAGTTCAAGGCCAGCCTGAACTACAAAGTGGACTGTGTCTCAAGGTTAATAAATACTTTTTCATTTATGAAAATCATTAACATTACCTTTAAAAAAAAATTACCTTTTTCTAAACCAGATGTGTGGCATACACTTGTAATCCCAGCACTCGGGAGGCTGAAAGGAGGATCTCTGCAAGTTCATGGCCAGCCTGAGCTACACAGTGATTTCAAGGCCAGCCTGACTACAAAGTAAGGCCCTGTCTCAAAAAGAATAAAATAAAATAAAATAAAATACAACCAAACCACATTTACCTTTTCCTCTCTTCCTTTATTCTGTTCTTTCTTTTCACGACAGCGAACAGCTTTCCCTCTGTCATTGTGAAGATTTTGTGCAGATGGTCGATGAACTCTGACAGCTGTACTTGGGCGGTGACCATGTGGCTTGGGATCACTGTACTGAGGAGACTGGCGTTTTCTAGGTCCAGGTGAGGGTCTAATCAAAGACAAGATCATTAAAACATCGACTCCCAGAGTTGGCCCAAAAATGAACACACATAGTGTGTAAGTTAGTCATAAACTAAAGAAACCTAGGCAAAAATGGAACACAAGACAGGAATGAACAAACTTCAGGTCTAAATTGAAACCTAAGGTCTAAAATTTAAATCTGACATAGTTGCTGTGGTAATTTACTGAGAGCAATGAAGTACAACTGTTATCAGAGAAATAATGAAGGGAAAGTAACGGTCACCTCAATGCAAAAAGAACACTACTATATATCAAAGATGAATGAAAAGTTAGGCTGACTGTTTGAACCTGAAAAAAGAGCAATCATCAGAAAAGAGAGTTTTACCAAAGAAGCAGAAGACAGTGCAAATTTTCAATTTGTTTATCCATTGATATATATGCAATTTGGTGACAATTTAGATTATGTTATAATTCTCATGGGGCTTTTTTTTTGAGACAGAGTATCGCTATGTAGTTTGGGGCTGACTTTGGACTCATTATGTAGCCCAGGCTGACCTTGAGCTCGTAGAGATCCTCCTGCCTGAGCCCGAGTGCTAGGATTACAGGCGTGTACCACCACACCTGGCAATTCTCATGTTTTATCTTTGCCCATTTTTGTGGTGCTAGGGATTTTTTCTTTTTTAAAACAGGGTCTTGCAATGTTGCCCAAGTGGGCCTCAAATTTGCAATCCTTCTTCCTCAGGCTCTTGAGTGGATGGGGTTATAGGCATAAGCCACTGCATCCAGCTCCATGTTTTAATTAATAAAGTTTTAATTATTTTCTCATTAAAAACCTGATTTAACCCCAGCACCCAAAAAGAAAAAAGAACCCTGATTTAAGCATTACTTGAGGACAGTTAAAAGAGCTTATCGTGCTCTGTATTTGCACACACTATCCCTTAATTTCTGTTGCAGGGGCCCTCTCAAATATTTATTAGGCTCCTATTAGGTGCCTAGACTTGTCTGGGGCCATTAAAAAGAAGAAGCACCAAGGTGGTCGCTCCAAAGCACTTGCGTGCCTGGTTTCTTCAGGGAACCAGAAGTGGCTGAGGCAGAGAGGAATAAGAACTTAGGACACAGAAGCAATAGGGAACAAGATCTCACAGGGCCTGGAAAAACATATGAAAATTTTTTTCTAGGTTTTACCTTGTTAGATGGGAAGATATTTGAGGGATATCAGCTGACTTTTAAAAGACACTTTAGAGGGTACATATCCAGTAGAACACAAGCTTTCTAATCTTTTCTCCATAACTTCAATGAACCACCTTGTACTCACATTTTTGAGTACAGCATTGGAAGAGAATACTGGATCTGGCTAATCTGTCTTTAAATGGGACTAAAAATTCAGGTGATAAGCTTAGAATCACCACCACAGCTGAAGACAGAATGACATGACTTGCATATGAGTACAAGTGAAGAGTAACAGAAAAACAAGGAGTTTTGAAAGATACTCAGTTAAGGGAGCAAGTACCATAAGTTGCAGGATAAGAGACAAAACAAAGTCAAAGATGAGAACTTAACAGTAATTCAAGGTATTCAAAACCAAGGTCAGAACTGGGGATGTGGCTCAGTGGTAGCGTGCTTGCCCAGACCCTGGATTCAGCCCCTACAGGGCAGAAGGGTCAGGGGAAGAAAAAAAAGTTAAATGCTGGGCATGATGGCACACAACTATAACCTCAGCTACTTAGGAAGCTGAGGCAGGAGGATCAAAGATCCCCATTCATATGTTTAAGATTACTCCCTCCATAAGACTATCTGGAGTAAGGACGTAAGGTTAAAGGTTAAAGGGTCCTCAAGAGTAGAGCCCTGGTTTGACAGCACTGAGAGCAGAGAGGCTGCTCTTGTTGTCTGCCATGTGAGCATGCAGGAAGAAGGTAGCCATCTGTGGAGGAGAAGCCCTCAGAGGCACCTTGTGGATGAGATCCCAGCCTCCAGAACCATGAGAAACAAATTCCTGTTGTGTAGCCTCCAACTTTACAGTACTGTACTCTGTTATAGCAACCCAAGCAGACATATACAATGACCAAGTGATTATTCTCCAGAAGGAGGAAAGAAAAGACAAATACGAGAAAAATATTTTAATAGGCCTCCAAAACAAAAATCAAGAACACAATTTGAAGCCAGATGTGGTGGCACACATCTGTAACCCCAGCACTCGGGAGGCTGAGGCAAGAGGATCACCACTGAGTTCAAGGTCAGCCTGCGCTACATAGTGAATTTAAGGCCAGCCTGAACTGCATAGTGAGACTCCATCTCAAAAAACCCAAAAGAGAAAAAAATAAAAATAAAAAATCCAACTTGACTCACCTATGTTCTACTCTTGAAATTAAGAAAAAAATGTGGAAAAAGTTTTACTCACAAATATTCATTTTATTTATAATAATGAAAAAAAGGAAAACAACGAATGGGCACACAGTTAACTATGTAGAGTACATTCCACTCACAACACTAGCAAACAATTCCTAAAAAGCAGCAGAGAAAAAGGATTGATATTGCTTATAAATCATCAGTATTTACAAATGAAGAACAAATATCTTATCTAAGCTTAAGTTTCCTCATCAGAAAGTTGAGCTAAAAAATTAGTTGTGTTAAGCGTTAAATAATATATGTAAAGCAATTAACAGTACCTGACATGTACTAAACATGCAGTGACTGTTGCCTGATAAGATTTTTCTTTAAAAAGGGTATTACGTTGTGAACTATGGATGTTACAACTACTGTGAAAATAATGCACGGAAGACCACGCAGAAATAAACTAGAATGACTATGTGATTTTCCCCAGTTCTACGAATTTTCTTATTTTTCTTTAATGAGCCGAATGTACTTTTTAAGTAAATTATGAAACAGAACAAAATGTAATTTATATAAAGATGTTCATGAACAAGGAGAAAATTTAGTAAATGTTCGAAAGATATCGGGAGTCATAGAATATTAATACATTTATTAGGAATTGAAGAAAAACAATCAATACGCATTAATTGATCTTAAATGCCAGGAACTTTTTTTTTTTTTTTTTTTTGGTGCTGGGGATTGAGCTCAGTGGTCAGAGTGCTTGCCTTGCAAGCACAAGGCCCTGAGTTCAATCCCCAGCCCCTAGGAACATTTTAGTATTGGAACTTTTTTCTTTTTTTTTCTGTTGGTATTTTAAAATAGATTTTAAAATGGGACCCATGGGCCAACTATCTGCATGCTCCTGGGCTCTGTCTGCTACTACTATGTAAGATTCTCTGGGAGTAATGCCTCCAAATTTACATTTTTAATTACCATAAGTGCTTGTTTGAGAACTACCATCAACCTAACTCCTGCACTTTACACAAGAAAAATCCGAGGCTTGAACGGTTGTATTATTTTCCCAAAGTTACAGACAATGGCAAAGATAGAAAGAGAACCCAGATATTTCAACTGCCAGCCCCATTTTCCTTCTATGAGACAACACTGTCTCCGTTACTTCAGATCACTCACCAAAGTGTATTTTTGGCTTATTTCCACCTAAATGTTAAAATTCCTGAGATAGATTACAGTCATCTGATATACTATTCAGTACTATAAAAGGACATTTCAGTAAAAATTTCCCTCCCATTCCTGTCTTTCATTCACCTAGTCCTCTTCCTATACATGACGAAGGCTAGTCAGCATCTTGGGGTAATTCATTTCCTAAAAGGTGTTCCACTTATTACCTTCGTTCAACAGGTACAGGCAAGGACCAGACTTCTCCTTCCGAAGCTGGAAGCTCATGTTGTGCAGCTTTCAAGGGAGTGCTGTCCAGTTTAAAGCTTTCTAGTGTTTTCATGATATCCTTAACATGTTTGGCTTCCACATTTATTTCTTGCCAAACCTGGTTTCAAAGAAGAAACAAAGAAATTTGTTTACATTTTTATAACAAATCACTGCTGAGGTTAAACTAGGGCCATTTATTTAAGATGTTAGAAGCCTCCATTTTGATACCACATATCCTTGTAAACCACACCCAGATCTTCTGTCAAATTTTTAAATAATGGTTTGTTAATTCTTTCTTTTCAACTGCAAAATTAATTCTGATGAAATAAGTTAAACATTATGAGTTAAACATAATTAAACTATCATAATTAAACTGATACAGTTCTTATTCAGATCATATAACACATTGAAATGTACATGTAAATGTAATGTGTGTCAAAAATAAAACTTTTGCAAGGTGTCCTTTGGTAGTTTTTATGCTACTTAATTAACTTTTAAAACCATGCTCAAAATCCACTAATTTTGTAACTAATAGACCATAACTTATAGTTGAAAATATATGGATTTGAAGTGTAAATGTCTCAATCTACATCCAAACAGTAATTTTGAAAGGCAGTTTGTTTTTTTGTTTTGTTTTGTTTTGTTTTTGGTGCTACGGATCAAACTCAGGGCCTTAAACTCTCTACCACTGTCCCCACCCCTGAAAGGCAGTTCTGACTCAATTTAAAAATGATATATGGTGATGGTTGGAGAACATTATGAATGTATTTACTACTACTGAACTATACATTTAAGAATGGTTAAATGAGTAAATTTTATTATGTATATATTTTACTATAAAGCGTCTTTACAAAAATCTTAGCTCTGTAAGCAATGAAGTCGCTGTCCTAACAACAAAACATCTAAAAACTCTTTAGTGACAAATCTTTGCGGTAAAATAAAGGATACGAAAGGGGAGATTCAAGAAAAGAGGTTAAGTTCAAAGAGACAAGATAATTCTCTCAAACAATTAAAGACAAGTAAAAGATTCAAAAAAGCAGTTAGGAAATAATATTTCACACAGAAGATCAGCTCAAAAAAGATCACTAATCTCTGTAACATTTCTTTCTTCTTCTGACCGTTGAACCTTACAATAAATGCTACCCTTAACTGGACTTGTAAATTTTATAATCCACCTGTAAATTTCTGTTGGTCTTCGGTGGCTAAAGCTCCTCAAATGGGATTCAAATATAACCTGTTTTGTAAAGTACAAAAGGGAATATGGTACCAGTGAGATTCAGCTGTCACTTACAGTTTTGACAAAGGCTTAATAAGGTCAACTAATTTTAGGTAAAAATCAAAACTAGATAAAAGTACTTTTTAAAAGTAAAAAACCATTACTTTGAAAAATGTATCAGATTACAACAATTAGAATAATTAGGCAGAACACTCTGAAAAAAAGAATAAGTAGAGCTTATAATACTGCTGAAGGATACTAATACTAATAAAGTTTCAAGTAATATATACAAATCCACATAATAAACCATAAACTCCCAATGTGTAAATGCATATAGAGCTGACAATTGATTGAAACCTCTTCTGAGTACTTAAGGCATTAAAACATAAAACAGCATGATTCTCACCTGCTGCCATTTCTGCTGGAGGTATGTATCTTTGACTGAGTACAGATACTTGTTCATTTGGTCAAGAACTCCCTGATAATAGACCATTGCAGAGTCATAGTTTCCCAGCAATGCATATTCGCGAGCCAGTTTTACATTCTCACTAATCATAAGAAGACTCATGCTCAACTGTAAGCTGAAAAAAGAAAAAGGAACACTTCATATTTCATGTCTCCTAAAAATAAATACCACAAAGAGTTTTTTTTAAGTATACTTTCCACTCTCCTCCCCAAGAATATCACTATCATACACAGCATTTTTCATCTCTATACCTCTGCTAGTACTATTTCCACTCCTTGGAGAAGCATCTTATTTCCTGTATCTTAATCTTTCCGATGTGTCAAAGCCTTGCTCAGAAGGCGGGTCTCTCCGCTATCTACTCCATGGATTTCTTGGTTCAAAATAAGTGTCCCCTCTTCTAAAGTCCTCTGGCACTTTACTAGGACTTTCATCTCATGGCATTAGTCCATAGTATTCTAACTCTATAAACTACTTACTCAAAAGACTAAATTCTTTGAGAATAGGATTCGTATCTGAAAAGTATGAGACCTATCCTCCATGACACACGGGTCTTATTTTAAACATCTGCAGAACCAATGCTGACTGTTAGTTTATGGAGGCAGTATAAATTAGAAGAAACCATATGTGAGTGTTTGTGTTTTTGTTTTTTAGGCAGGGTCTAGTCACATAATTTGGGCTGGCTCATTATGTAGCTCAGGCTAGCCTCCAACTCATGGCAATCCGCCTGCCTTGGCCTCCCAAGTGCTGGGATTAAGGGCATGTACCACCACACCAGGCTGTATGTGTTTTGAA
Organism: Hystrix cristata; assembly: GCA_004026905.1. Classification (NCBI taxonomy): domain Eukaryota; kingdom Metazoa; phylum Chordata; class Mammalia; order Rodentia; family Hystricidae; genus Hystrix; species Hystrix cristata. The sequence goes on along the minus strand of PVJO010008466.1, from coordinate 61,926 downwards.
ATTAGAAAGATCTTGGTTAGTATTGTAATTCAGCCACCTTGGTCAAGTCCCTTAACTTTTTCTAGGACTGAGTTTTTAAATCTGTAAAATTGGGATACTAGCTACTTCTAAGAGTCGCACTGTTAAGAATAAATGACTACAGGGGCTGGGGATTTAGCTCAGCGATTAGAGTGCTTGCCTTGCAAGCACAAGGGCCTGAGTTCAATCCCCGCACCACAAAAAAAAAAAACAAAAAACAAAACCAAGAATAAATGACTACAGTATCTAGCATACTACCTGGAAAAAAGTGGGTTGTCAATAAATGTTAATGTATCTCCCCAAAATTTTCTACGTGAGAACCTGGCCTAATTTATGCATTTACTAGGATATGGATATATGGGTATGGATATAAAGAAAGCATTAGAAGTAGGCACTTGTACAAACAATAACAAATACTGGCACGGCTGTGATGAAAAGGGAACCCTTCTACACTGTTGGTGGGAATGTGAACTAGTACAACCATTATGGAAATCAGTACAGAGATTTCTCAAAAGCCTGAAAGTAGAAATCCCATATGACCCAGCCATTCCCCTACTAGGTATCTTCCCTAAAGAGCTAAAGACATCATACTACAGAGATACTTGCACAGAAATGTTTATAGCAGCACAATTTGTAATAGCTAAATTCTGGAAGCAACTTGTATACCCATCAATAGATAACTGGATAAACAAAATGTGGTATCTATACATAATGGAATACTATTCACCTATAAAGAATGACAAAGTAGGGTCATTTGTAGGAAAATGGATGAACCTGGAAAATATAATGTTGAGTGAAATAAAACAGACTTGCAAGCTTGAATACCATACAGTATCCCTCATTTGAACGAGGCAAAATACAAACAAAAGAAAAGGGTAAACAATGGATACAAAAAGGCAAAGTATTAGATATAAGCTAACTGACAAAGGGTTCAAGGGAACAAGAAGAGGGCAAAGGGGGAGGGGAATGGGAATCCAGAGGAATAATGGTATCTTAAAAACAAGAACCTAATAACCCAAATTTAAAACAGTGACACATACAGGAGGTACTACAGTAACTTTATGTTGTTGTGACTTAATGCTGTATCTATGTGGTTGTGTACATTGCTCACGGTCATAAGCAAAAGGCACAACGTATTGTGGTCTGTAAGCTTGTGTAATGGCCTGTAAGTTTGTGTAATTTTGGATAAATTTTAATAAAAATCTATTAAAAAAAAGAAGTAGGCACTTGTAAAGGTCAGCTTGTGTTAATCATGACAGTAACTGCTATTATTCATTAACTGTTAAGAGCATAGTGAAGTCTGAGGGGGCAATTTTTTGGATTAGGGAGGATTGTAGCTATGAGAATTTAAAAAAAGAAAATATGAAACACTGGTGAAAGAACTGCAAAAGTTACTTATGAACTCAATGTGTGGAGAAGACATTTAAAATGACTAAAATTGGGGTTGGGGATTTAGCTCAGTGGTTAAAGTGCTTGCCTTGCAACCACAAGGACCCGAGTTTGATCCCCAGCACCCAAAAATAAATAAATAAATAAATAAAAATAAATAAAATGACTAAAATTTCAAGCTTGGAGAACTAAAAAGGCGAAGACATAATTTTAAAATTATGAAAAATAATTTTAAAAAGAAATGAAAAATCATACAAAAGCTAAGAAACAAAAGTATGAAGGAAATGAGGTTTCTTACTCCTTTTGTGTATCAGTAGGATATCCAATCAGATTTATCTTGCAGATTAACAGAAACAACTTCTATATGGGAACCTATCAACCTAGCTTAATTTAATCTAGTCAGAGGTGTTTGCCAAAACTGGGCTTCTTGACACCCCCTCCCCACCCCAGCCCAGCCCACCCACTGGTAAGATCAAGTGCAGAAACAAATCTGACAGAGATGACAGTGGTTCTTATGTTTTGTGTATTTATATTCTTTACTCTTGGATGAAGAGTTCTGGGGGGGAAAGTGCCAAGAAAATCTCTTGAATTTAATTTGAAGTAAATGTTTGGCTGGTGAGCAGGGGCAAGGCTGATGACTGCAGGCCAACCAAGAATATCAATCAATTCACTATGTGTTAGGACCACGAAGATTTTCTGCCAAACAGGAAAAGATAATCATATTCAAACAACCTGGAAACAAGACTTTCAGGAAGAAACAAGATTGTCAGGAAATGCTGGCTGATGGAAGAGCTAAATATGAACACTACTTTACCAGAGCAGAAGAGGGTGGTAGAATCCTCCTTAGTGGGAGGTGATGTCACAGCCTCAGTGGAGAAGTGGGGAGGCAAAATCACACCAACCACCCTCAGGCTTCTCTTCTATGCCAGTCTTTGGTAGTTCTCATTTCTAACCAGCTAAAATTACAACTATAGATCCTTTGTCCAATTAGACTTGATTGATATTGATCATGTTTTATCTATTAGGATATTAAGATCATCAAACCCAGGTTTGGGGATTTAGCTCAGTCGTTAGAGTGCTTGCCTTGCAAGCACAAGGCCCTGAGTTCGATACCCAGCAAAAAAAAAAAAAAAAATGATCATCAAACCCAAACATCTTTCATCTCAGTATCAGGCTGAATTTCCAAGCACAAAGCAAGTCAGCAAGTCTTGTGAAAAACAGTCCTAGAAGGATCACAGGCAGTTAAGGAAGGTTGATGGACCCCAGAATCAAACATTACATTCTGAAAAACCAATGAATGACAGACGGCAATTAGGTCCCAGTATGTGGGAGTGTACACAGCAACCCAGAGGGAAATAGGGAAACTCTAGCTATGTAGCTATGTCCTTTCTGAACCATTTTTTTTTTCCTTTGTGGTACTGGGGATTAAAATCAGAGCCTCTGCACAAAGCTATATCCTCAGCCCTTTTTACATTTTATTTTTATTTTGAGACAGTATCTCATTAAGTTGCTCAGGCTGGGCTCAAATTTGTGATCCTCCTGCCTCAGCCTCCCAAAGTGCTGGGATTATAGAGTGCACAACACCTGTCTTCCTTTCTGACTTTTATTTCCCTGACCAATCACTGCTGGCCAATGTAGAGCAAAAAACCAGCAGTGTGAGCCTAGTAAAAAATGGAGACAGAAATGTACTTCAGGGCAAGACTAGGACTGGCTGGAGTGAAAAGCTGAAAAAAGCAGAAGCCAACACAGCAGCTCTTGAGGTGGTCTCTTTGTGCCATCTTTGCTCACCTTAGGCTAGATGATGACAATGACAACCAAGAAGACAATTCTTAGAAAAGAACAGTTTCCAGGCTGAGGGTCCCTGACACAACTGAGGCAAGTGCACAGTATGAAAATGACAGGGTGGAGTTGAATGAGGCAGTAGAGACTCACCTCACACTCTACCCTAAGAAAGAGTGACCCTAACTGAGCAAGCTATTAACTCAGGAAGCTACAAAAAACCTACCGGAGTAAACTTAAAAGGACAAAAAGAACAGAAAGAAGAAAAAAAAAATAACGGCCTAAATTTAAATAAAAAAGAGGCCTGGTATGGTGGCACGTGCCTGTGATCCCAGAGGGTGAGGAAGAATGTAAGAGTTTGAGGCCAGCCTGAACTACATAGCTATATCCTGTCTCAAAAACACAATAAATAAATAAATACATACATACATAAGAAAACCAAAAAACTGGCAAAGATTTATAAAACCAAAGCCTAGGCCTTTAAAAAAACTGAAAAATCTTGGGTGAGACTGTGATGGGGGGCGGTTTATAAGTAAACAAAATGCAAAGTGAGAAAGAAGAAATAACTAAGCCAGCGCAGTGGCACATGCCTGTAACCCCAGCACTCTGGAAGGCTGAGGCAAGAAGATGGCAAACTGAAGCCCAGTCTGGGCAATGGTGAGTCAGAGAAAATCTGTCTTTATAGAAATAAATAGACCAGATAGATAGATAGATAGATAGATAGATAGATAGATAGATGGCCAGCTGGCCAGCCAGCCAGCCAGGCAGATGGACAGACTAGGCTGCAGATGTAGTTCAATGTGAAGGCCTTGGGTTAAATTACCAGTACTGAAAAGAACAGAACTAACAGATCTAAGATCCAAGAAAATGAAAATTTTCTTCATATAGCTTAAAAAAATGAAATTTTAGTAAAAGACCTAATGCTTTTAAAAGCTCTAGAAGGGTTCTGAAAGGTATGTTTTTACCTTACTTCTAAAGAGAAATATTTCCAATTACATAAATGTTGATTCAGAAAACAAAGGAAAAGCCGATCAACTCTCATTCTTTTGACTGCTGGAGACCGACCCAGGGCTTCAGGTATGCTAAGTGTTCTATCACTGAGTTACACCCACAACTACACATGCACCTTCCAACTCTTTATGAGGCTGGGATTGGCTCAGTTTTGAAAGTTAGAATAAGGGATGGGGTTTTAGCTCAGTGGTTAGAGTGCTTGCCTGGCAAGCACAAGGCCCCGAGTTTGATCCCCAGCACCAAAAAAAAAAAAAAAGAAAGCTTTACTAGCTTACCTAGTAACACACACACACACACACACACACACACACACACACACACGACACAGAGATACACCTAAGACATAAAGACACATACATACCTATGATCAAAAAAGGTTTATCCTAGGAGTGTAAGGATAATTTAATATCAGTAAATCTATCATTGTAATTCCTTACACTAATGGATAAAGTACTTTACCCAAAAATAGGTAAAGAGCATAAAGGGCAATTCACAAAAAAGAAAACTCAAATATTAACAAGTATAGACAATAGAAAAAAGAGTCTTTCACATTTGGCAGATTAAAACAAATTAGCAAATTCAATAATACTAAGCATTGGCAAGAATTTGGACAAAAGGCCTAGTAATAACTAACTCGTGCGCACAAACTGGCCTAGCCATTTTGTAGTGCAATCTGGCAATACTTAGGGATATTATGTATGGATAAACCTTATAATCAGCAGTCTCACTATTTTGTAAATATTACAGAGAAAGCGTCACAGATATCCACAAAAGGACCTATTTGGGGATGTTAATTACAGAATTATTTGAGAAATCAGAGTATGAGCCAATCTATCTATTCCCCACTAGGAAAACATACTATGGAATACCACCTAACAGATAGAAGCAATGAATAAAATTTACAAATAGCAATATGAATAGATCACCAAAAAACAGGCTTAGGTTAAAAAAAATCTTAGACGTAGAAGAATGTCTAAATCCCAATACCAGGGCTGGGGATTTAGCTCAGTGATAGAGAGCTCACCTAAATCCCAATACCGTTTTATTAAATTAAAAATACATTTGCTATATAAACATTCATTTTTAAAAGATATATATATATATATATATCCAAGAACATATACTGAATATATTAGAGTCTATGGAAGGTGAGGTAAGAACTTTGAGTGCAGAAATGGGATGAAGAGTGTGGAGAAACAAAAAGTAAATATATACAACAAGAGAAAAACCTATATCCATGGATAATCATAGTGGGCCTCTATGAGGTTCTTTATAACAGTTCTCTATAATCTCTGCCTCTTGGAATCCATAACCTTTTGCAATTTCCACCCCGACCCTATGTATGCTTGTAACAAATACAGTATGCAAAAATAATGGAGTTTCACCTCTGAGATTAGATTGACTTCTATGTAGCTCGCTGTCTCTTGGTTGGCCCACTCAAAGGGAAACCAGCTCCCTGCCATTCTGTGCAGAGACTCATACGCAAAAGAAATGAGAGACACTCAGGCTAATAATTAGTGAAGAACTGAGGCCCTTACTGAATCCTGCCAACAACCACGTGAATGAGTTTGAATCCTCCTTTAGTTGAGTCTTGAAATGACTACACTGCTGGCTGACATCTTGATTACAGCTTTGTGAAAGGGCCTGAATCAGAGGCACCCACAAAGCCATGCCCAGATTCTGACCCAAAGAAACTGTGAGATAATACGTATTTGTTGTTCAAAGCCACTAAATTATGGAGTAATTTGTTATGAAGGAATATAGTTATGAACTGAGGTCTACAAGTAACTCAAGATTGAGCATTTGATAATGTTCCATCCTAATAAAAGCTCTAAAAACAAAAGAATAAAAATAAAATAAAACAGAATAAAAGCTCCATGGCTTAGGGACCATGTCTCTCTTCAAGTGATTTCCCCAGCACCCAGAACCATATTTGGCATACAGCAGATTTCTATAAATGTTTGAATGAATAAATACTGCCAGGGTTTTGTCTTAACCACCAAGTTCCCTATCTGGTCCACTTCCTGACCCTCTACACTTTCACATTCTTTCATCCTCAGTTCATCCCTACCATGCTGCAATGATAGCTTGATTCTTGCGTGATCATTTCTACCCTGAAGCCTGCCCTGCCCTATTGTGACACCCAGTTTGGGCAAGAGTGTTAGCATATAATTGGGGCCAGCTCCCAGACCACACAGCGGATCAGGATGGGCTTAGATATCGGGTCTTGTATTTGCTTTCCATCTCTCCCTCTTTTTCTTTATAATGTCCTTCTGGATCTTTATTCCCTTTCTCCTACTTTTAAGAAATCTACATTAGTTTTTTTTTATTTTGAGGGGCATGATTTAATGGTTCAACACTCATGTAAGATAGTCCAGACATTTTTCAAAGATTGTGTTTTGAAAGTTTTTCTAGTCAGCTAAAATACCATAAGAGCCAAAGAACTGACATTTACTAACTGAAACATAAAGTCAATCCAAGGCCCCATTAATAAATGACCTGCAAAGTCCTTGGCTATCAAAAAAAATGTCTTTATTGATAACGTCAAAGCACACTTACTTCACTTGATGTCAAGACAGAAATAATTATTTCCCATCCTTTTAATAATCTCTAAGCCTAAAACACCTTCTTGAATGTCAATACTGTAAATTTATCAAATTTTCTTTACCATTATCCTTATCAATGATAAAAATTGCATTGTAGAAAGACAGAAACCAGGTCTCCTTAGCATAAAATCAGACAGTTTTGAAGAAGTAAATCTATTTGTTAAAATGCTCATAAGCAAAATTTTAATCACTAAGAACTATAAATACTACCTATAAGCTTGACATTATTAGAACACTTAAAAAATAAGATTTCAACATTCATTGTCTTGATGACATTGATTATTATAGAGAAAAATAACTATAGGCTATGCTACACTTTTTTTTTTTTAGATAGGGTCTTAATATGTAGTTCAGGCTGGCTTTGAACTCACTATGTACACCACACTGGCCTGGAATTTGTGGCAAGCCTGCCTCAGCCTCCTGAGTGCTGGGATTACATACATGCACCACCACGCCCATCACTTTATTTTATAGCAAAGTTTTTCTTCATTATTCTAACAGAAGTTCCTTTTTGTTTACAAGATTTGGGTATTTATAATTTAGCTAATGACTAATTCATTTATTTTAACTGAGCAAGATACAAGGTGAAGTTTTAACAAGTAACATGTCTCTGTGTGTGTGTGTGTGTGTGTGTGTGTGTGTGTGTGAGAGAGTGTGTGTGTTGGGGATTGAGCCTAAAACCTCACCCAGGGTAGGCAAGTGTTCAACCACTGAGTTACATCCCTAGCCCCAAATTTTAAAAATTAAATAATAAAATCTCAAATTTACAGAAAGTTTCTAGCAAACCTAGTATCTGATGGAGTATAGTGTCGTCACAGAGACAAAGTTGGGGTTTTTTTCCTCCTCCTTTAGAATTTGGAAAAAGTGATCAAAGAAACTGAAAAAGAAGACAACTGATTCAAATTCTGAGATTCCTATACTCTCGCTACACAAAAGGAGCCCTCCATATTCCAAGCCTGAAAAGGACACCTTACCACATAATTTTTCAAAGATTCCACTGACAATTCAGTTTTCACCATAATATGCGTAGGTCATACATTCAACAAATATTTAAAAAGCACCAACTGAGCTGCAAGAAATTTCTTTTAAGACAAAATGAAGACAGAAATAGATCACTGAGTTGCAAGAAAAACACTGAAGACAAAAATAAGACAGAATTAGGCTTTTAAATTGTTGAAGTTCAGTGGGAAGTATATCATTTCATTTATTCTAGGGGTTTTTTTTGGTTTTTTTTTTCCTTAGGAAGAGACAAGCATAAGGTATTAAAACATGGACAAAAAAATCAACATCAATGTTTTAAAATGAAAAAATGAAAATGTTTTAAAAATATTTATCTGTCAGATTTTCTGAACCAAACGTGCATGTTCCTAAAGGCAGTTTAGCAAACCTTGTGTGTGACTTTAAAAGTTGCAATAAGCTGGCAATTTTCATAATGTTCCACTATGGGGTACAAAAGCAACTATATGCCAATTTACAGATGGTCACTGATGATTAAGAATAAGCACAGTAGAGGCTGGGGATTTAGCTCAGTGGTTACAGTGGTTATGTAGCCCTGTAAGCATAAGGCCCTGAGTTTGATCCCCAGCACCAAAAACAAAAAGCAGCAGCACAGTAAACGAGTGACCTATAACCAATAAAGCACGGCATACATTTTTCTTATATTTATAATCATTATGACAAATACTTAAGTACAAGAAAGTTATCACTTAGAAAAAGCACCAAAAGAAATCTGCCAGAAGAAAGGATAAAACTGCATTAGATATGTATTTGGTAAATTTTCAGTTCAACCTGAACAAACTGATTTGTGAGTGTAACAATTAAAATGTAATTTAAAAGCCATACTCAAGCCCTATCAATAAATACTGTACCATGAGTAAAATCTATTTAGCATGTTATCAGCACTGACCATATTGATTTCATAACATTATCTTTTTTAAACTGTCCAATAGCTAAAAAAAAAATTGTTGTGAACAGAAATTCAACAATGTTGTTAATATAGTAAATTCTATAAGATTGTTTCATCCTCAGTATTTGTCACAACTATGGTACCAGTTCCAAAATAAGATACAGAATCCCTTGTAACTAAACAGTATGTCCAGCAGTAAATGTATAAAATGTAAACCCTTCTTGAAAAATTGATACCAGAAAGCAGCTCTATAGATTTTCAGTTTAAGAATGTTGAAGGTTGATCAGCACTGCACAATAAAGGCCACTTGTTGATAATGTCAATACAACATAAACCCTTTTGCTCTTAGTGTTTCTTGATATAAGAACCCTCTGACTACAAAAAATACCTTCTTCAGACAAGAAAATAGGGTTGTATGCTGAGACATTTAGGCCTATAAAAACATTACAAGAATGTATCTTCACACTTGCTAATGTGAATATTATTCTGACTTTGTGACTCTGTGTGGCAAAGATCTATTGCACATACTCTAAAATATCAAGAATATTCTCAGCAATAACTAAAGGTTGGATTTCAAAGAAGACATAAATGCTTTTTTAAAAATAAAGTAGAATTGTTATTAAAAAATATCACACCCCAATGTAGACACAGGCATTTAAACAATCATTCTCTTTTTTTTTTTTTTTTTTTTGGTGCTGGAGTTTGAACTCAGGGCCTTGTGCTTGCAAGGCAAGCACTCTAACCACTGAGCTAAATCCCCAGCCCCTCTTATTTTTTTTATAATTAATTTTAATGGTACATTTTAGATATACACAATGATAACATTCATTATAGGGAATTTGTACCTGTACATGCTATATCTTGATTCTTTTTTTTTCCCATTCCCCTCCCCTACCTTCAACCCCTCCTCCTTATTTACAAAGGCTTTGTTTCCATTTTTTCCTTCTATTCTTTTTTTTCTTTTCCTGTCCTTCTCCTTCCCCCCTCCGCAGTTCCCCTTCCCATTTGAACATTTTCTCAAAGAGCTAAATATTAAAACAGTAAGTCTGCTGGAAGATAGAATAGGTAGAACTATTGAAGACATAGGTGTAGGCAAAGACTTTATGAACGAAACACCGAGTGCACAGGAAATTTCACAAAGAATCAACAACTAGGATCTCTTCTTATTAAAAAAGCTTTTGCACAGCAAAAGAAACCACCAACAGAGTGAAGAGACAACTCACAGAGTGCGAAAAAATTTTTGCCAGCTGTTGCTCTGACAAAGGACTAATATCTAGAATGTGTAAAGAATTTAAAAAAATCAGACCCCCCCAAATTTAAAGACCCAGTTCAAAAATGGGCATCTGAAATGAATGGACACTTCTCAAATGAAGAGGTAGAAATGGCAAATAAATATATAAAAAAAGTTCAACATCACTGGTTATTCAAGAGATGCAGAAAGAATGGCTATTATCAAGAAATCAACTGAAAAAAAAAAAGAAATCAACCAATAACAAATGCTAATGGGGCTGTGGGGAAAAGGAGCCCTTCTCCACTGTTGGTGGGAGTGTAGACTGGTGAAACCACTGTGAAATCACTGTGGAGATTCCTCAAAAACCTAGGACTAGAGGTCCCACTTGACCCAGCTATTCTTTCTTAGTATGTTCCCAAAAGAATTAAAAGCATCATACCACAGCAATATGTGCACACCCATGTTCATAGCAGCACAGTTTGTAACAGCTAAATCTTGGAAACAGCCCAAATGCCCATCAACAGAGGAGAGAATAAAGAGTGATTTTTTTTATACAATGGAGTACTACTCCGCCATAAAGACAGACAAATTTGAGACATTTCTAGGTAAATGGATGCACCTTGAGACCATACTCTTAAATAAAATAAAAAGGAGACACAGGTCCAAATATCGCATGGTTTCTCTAGTGTGAGAAACCGAAAGCGTAAATAAGAACCAAAATGTATAATAGATACCGTAGAAATAGGAAGAAAACATACAAATGAGTGCTTTTAAAGGAAAAGGGAGCATCTCTGTGCTGTTGCAAGTTAGTACCTCATATAAAACTAGCACCTCGGAGTTAAAAGAGAAAACTTTTTTATTCAATAAGGGTACTTATGGAATAAGGCACTTACAGAACCACGTTTATCTCTCACTTTGTCGCTATACAATATACTATATGAAACAAAAGTTTCCAGAGACAAATTTTCTAACCGGTACCAACAAAACAAAAAGAGTCATAAACTCCCAGAGGGCGCTGGGCTCTAGAATAACCGAAATAAGAAACAACATCCTCAACAATGTAACATCAACATAACAAACAGTAAGAAAGGTAGCTGAATCAAAATGTCAAAGCTTTCGGGATTTTGAGGGGGGGCCTTACTCAGGAGATTACCAGTCAAAAGAGACTTTAAAACATGTTCTCTCGCCCGGTGACATCTCTAACGACAAGGGGCTGGGGATGGGATGGACAGGAGCCCCCGACTAATTCCCGGCTGGACAGCATTCCTCAGGTAGGGAACTGTCACCGGAGCCACAGGTGTCAGCGACAACAGCAAGGACCCAAGACCTCGGGGCAGGCACAGGCAGGCTCGGGGAGCAAGCGCATCGGGCTTTCATCGCAGAACCCCGTTTCCCTCGCCGGCCGAGCCACGGGGTCGAGGTCCCCAGAGCACTCACCTACTGCGGCCGAGACGCTTCGGGAAACCGTCCCCCACCGGACAGAGAGGACGGGCCGAGCGGGGCTCCTGGCGGCCAGGAAGGAGGCCAGCCCAGCCTGCAGCCCCCGCTCTCACTCACAGACCCGGCAGTGCCGGGTTCGAACGTCAACAACCCCCGGCGCCGGTCAGCTAGCCGAGTATTTGAAGGCAAACGCGCCACGGCCACTTCCGGCGCCAGGGACACCCTTGTCGACTCCGGCACACGCGGGGCGACGCCCCGGGAGCGACGACGCCGGGTGACGTGCGCGCGCCGAGGCGGGAACGCAGGAGGTGTGGCCAGTCAGGGCGCGCCTGCGCAGTTCGCGCCACACCCCTAGGTGGTGGCCCGGGTGGAAAAAAGCAGAGGTTTTGACTAGTACTACCACGCCTACCTCGGTACCTGTGTCGAGCACTTGCCCACTTCTCCTCCCAGTTGGTTTTCACCAGACTCCTCAAAGGCAAAGTGTGTTTTACAGGTGAGTTCCAAGGGCCAAGCAATTCGTTTATGACAAATCCTGTTTTAGAATTTAGATTGAGAAGGAGGCTGTGGCCCTTCAGGACTGAGCCAAGAATAAAGGACAGCGTAAACAAAAAATACTAGGACACTAATGCAGTTGGCAAATTAGTTTCATTCCTCCCTTCCTTCCCACCCTCCCTCTTGCCTCAGTCTGATTATAGGGGAGCACCACCAGGCGTACCTCGGAATGTTATTTTCTTGTCATCACCGTTCTAATCTAACCAGACAAGTAAAATTATGCTATTTCACGATTTATACATACGCCCTGGACAGTGCTGTTGGCCATGCTTCCTCCAATCTCAGTCTCCATCTGCTACCACTACTGCCCCACCCTCCACGGATTAGAGGCGCTTAAAACACGTTTTAGGAATACATCTAAAATAAATATCTAACATTAAAGCATCTCAGTCAGGTAATACACAATTATATAAAAACGGTTCGGGGGCTAGGCATGGTGGTGTCCGCCTGTAATCCCAGCATTCGGGAGGATCACTCTGAGTTCAAGAGCAGCCTCAACTACACAGTGCGACCGACCATCTCTCAAAAGAAAAAGAAAAAACCAGTTCGAGGGAACTTCCATTCAATCAACATAGTTGCTGTGTGCCAAACAGTGTTTGACACTGAGTATACAATGTTTGGCTAATGTTTCACGGGGCTCACCTAAAATAGAAAATAGTAGTTTCGCTACAATGGATATGAACTTTATTGTAATGGAGCATAGAAAACTGTAATCTAATTTAGGGAGGTATAGATTAATTACCCTAATTAGGAGAATTATCTTCTATATGAGTGTAAAGGTATGCTAATTTTTTTAATTTGTATTTTTACCAAGAGCATGTATTGGTACATCGTATACATTATGATCATAATCAACATGGTTATTTTGTACCTGTACATGATGTATCTTGGTTTTCTCCCCTTTCCCTCCCCTCCCTTCCATTTACCCACCCCTCTCTATTTGCAACGTTTATTTACATTTTTCCATTATTTTCCCTTTCATTTTACTTTTCTTTTAACCTTCCTTCTTTTTTTTTTATTTTTTAACCAAGAACATGTATTGGTACAAGGTACATATAATGGTTACATTCATCACATTTATTTTGTACCTATACATGGTGTATCTTGGTTCTCCACCCTCTTCCCCGCCCCTCCCTTCAATTCCCTTCCCTATTTACAGCAGGTACATTCACATTTCTCCATGAATTCTCTTTCCTTTTTCTATCCCTCTTTTCCCTTCCCGCTTCTCCCCGTCTCCTTCCAATGCCCCTCTCCTTGGAGTATTATCTTCCTTTTAGATTATATCTATTACACCTCTTCATCCTTTTTTTACATCCATGGTTTCTCATATCAGAGAAACAATTCGATGTATACTGATAAGTGTCTGATTTAGTTCACTTAATAGTATGTTCTCAAGGAACATCCATTTACATACAAATGACTCTAGTTTATCCTTCTTTATGGCAGTGTAGTACTCCATTGTGTAGAAAAACCACATCTTCTTTAGCCGTTCATTAGTCGTTGGGCATTTAGGTTGTTTCCAAGACTTAGCTATTACAAATTGTGCTGGTATGAATGTGATTGTGCATATATCACTGTGATATGATGATTTTAATTCTTCTGGGAAGATACCAAGCAGAGGAATAGCTAGGTCAAATAGAACCTCTAGTTGTAGTTTTCTGAGGAATCTCCACACTGATTTCCACAGTGGCTGGACCAGTCTACATTCCCACCAACAGTGGAAGAGGGTTCCTTTTTCCCCACAGCCCCGCCAGCACTTGTTATTGGTTGATTTCTTGTTATTGGTTGATTTCTTGATTAATAGCTATTCTTTCTGGAATGAGATGGTATCTTAGTGTTGTTTTGATCTGCATCTCTCGAATGACCAATGATGTTGAACATTTTTTCATATATTTATTTGCTATTTTTATTTCTTTGTCGAGAAATGTTTATTCATTTCAGATGCTCATTTTTGGATAGAGTCTTTAAATTATAGTTCTGGAAACATTAGCCAGAGCAATCAGGCAAGAGAAAGAAATAAAAGGGATAAAGATAGGAAAGGAAGAAGTTAAACTATCATTATTTGCAGATAACATGATACTTTACACAGAAGACCGCAAGAATTCCACCAAAAAACTTCTAGATTTAATAACTAAATTCAGTTGTGTAGCTGGATACAAAGTCAACACCCAAAAGTCAATAGCATTCCTGTATACCAATAACAAATTCACTGAGAAAGAAATAACAGAAGATATTCCTTTCACAATTGCAGCCAAAAAAATGAAATACTTAGGAATCTATCTAACAAAACAAGTAAAAGATCTTTTCATTGAAAACTACAGTACTCTAAAAAAAGGAAATTGAAAGGGATTTCAGACAATGGAAAGATATCCCACGTTTGTGGGTAGGAAGAACCAACATAGTGAAAATGGCCATACTTCCTAAATTACTATAAATCCAATCAAGATACCAATAGCATACTTCACAGAATTAGTAAAGGTATACTAATTTATAAAGCTAATTTATAGTTTAAAAACTTCTCAAAAGACACAAAATGAATATATATGGTATTGTCGATGTAAGAAAAAAATAAAATTTTAAAATAAGAAAATAGTTTATTCCAAGCTAACAGGAATGACCATGCCCAGAGAACACAAATTCAACAACATGAGGTTCCAAAGGACATGGTTTTACTGGGCATTGTAGTGCATGCCTGTAATCCCAGCACTCGGGAGGCTGAGGCAGGAGGATCACTGAGTTCGAGGCCACCTGAGGGTACATAGTGAGTTCAAGGCCAGCCTGAACTACATTGCAAGACTCTGTCTCAAAAAGGGGGTGTTAGGTTGACCCACCCCAGATGCCCAAAATGGCCGTCGCTGGTTAAACCCCCTTCTCCCGTCTCTATGCCAGAGAAACAGAATCTCCCGCCGAAACAATGACCCCTTCCCCCAACTTAGAGCCCTCAATTAGGTCCGTAGCACCAGTTTACCCAGGGGCGTTACCCACCACCCAATCATCCCATGCAGAAAGGACCAATCCTAAATGCACACTTTCAAGCCTCCAACGTCACGAAAGGGGAGGGCGGCTAAGGGATAAAAGGCCACTCTCACTGGAGTGAGGCGGGGGAGCTGTAACACCTTAATAAAGCTTTCTCCCTCCCTCTGCGTAAACCTAACAGGGGGGAAGAGTATGGTTTTATCTGAGTAGATTACGTAAACCCCAACTACAAAAAGGTGAGGAACTCTTTCACGAGACTCATGGGGTTGCCTGGCACGATGGCACAGGATTCTAATCACAGCACTCTGGGAAGCTTTGAGGTGGAGGATCTTGAGTTCAAGACCAGCCTGGAACATACAAGACCCTATCTCTACATAAGTAAATAAAGGATTCAGATCGTGTTTTCAATAAGGCAAGGAAATTTCCTACAGGATTCAGGGGCTGTCTCATTCTCAGACAAGGTTCAATAGAGATAAGAGATTAATCTGGCCTAACATAACATTTTAAGATTTTATCAAGCACTAGTTGCAGTGATGCAAACCTGTAATTCCAGCTACTTGGCAGGCCTAGAGAGAAGGATCACAAGTTCAAGGCCAGCCTAAGCAATTTAGGGAGACTCTTTCTCAAAAAGAGCTGGGGATGTACCTCAGTGGTAAAGCACCCTTGGGTTCAATCCCCAGTACCAAAGGAAAAAAGATTTTCTGCAGTAGTCACACAGAATGCTAAATTAGACACAGAGGCTGATAATGAATTGCTGTCCAAAGGGGTTTTTAAGCCCAATACTACTTAGTATTCTTAATTTACAATACTTCATCTCTCCAAAAGGTCATAATGCTCCAACCAGTGGAATTTAAACAATCTGGAAGCTCTTTATAGCTGGCTTCTTTGGAGAAACTTCAGTAACAGTATTCCGTTTATAGGAAATTCTAGAACAGGGAGAAATGTGTAGTAACACCTAATCAGTGGGAGCCTGAGGCTAGATTCAAATGAGGGAATTGAAAATGTTTTGCAGTGATGGAAGGAAAATGTTCTATAGAGGAAGTAGTTACATGGGTATGTACATGTTTTAGTTACTTTTCTCTCGTTGTTGGGACAGAATACTTGACACCCAAAGTTAGGGGAAGAAAGGTTTATTAGCTCACAGTCTGCAGAGGTTTCAGTCTATAGTCCGCTGGGTCTGAGGCAGGGCGGCATGGCAGAGGCAGGGCGGGCCCGGCAGCCGACCCATGGGCAGCAAAGTAAAGTGAGGAAATGCAAGGAATGTATGCAAATAAGCAATGCAAACAAGCAGCTAGTTAGCTTCTTCCTGTATCTTTTATCTAGGCTACCTGCTCCCAGGGCAGCCCACACTCCCACCCCCAATCTCAGTCTCACATCCTTGATCCCAGCAGAACAATGCCAAACCAATCAATGGATCAATTTAGTAATCACACACTCTAGATCCAGCTATCTCTTACCACATGAGGCTTTGGGGGGACATCTAGACACAAACCGTAACAGTACACTTATTAAAACTCATCAAACAGTACATATAAAGCAGATGCCATTTTATTGGAGGTAAATTTTTTAGTTTTTTGAAATGTGGTTTTGCTATGTAGTTCAGACTGGCTTTATACTCACTACATAGCCCAGGCTAGCATCGAACTCAATACAGTCATCCTGCTTAGACTTCCCAAGTGCTGGGATTACAGATGTGTACCACCATTCCTGGCTCTGAAGATTTTTAAGTAGAAAGACAAACCTCCAAAAAGTGGCTTACATTCACTACTTCCATTCCTTTACTAGTTGTACTAGTCAAGGAAGAGTAGGTTGTGGTGTAGTAACCCCTAAATCACAGTCTTCAAGCAACAGGGTTTTTTTTTTTTTTTGAGTGCTGGGGATTGAACTCAGGGCCTTCTGCTTGCTAGGCAAGCACTCTAACCACTAAGCTAATCCCCAACCTCACAACATTTTCTTACCTACTCTGTCCTTTTGTTTTTGCAGTGCTGGGCCTCGTGCCTATCAGGCAAGCACTTTTCCACTTAGCTACACATCCAGCACTTCTTATCTACTCTATGTTCATAGCCGAGTAGATGCAGGCACTGGGACTTTTGGTAGTGAAAAAAAGAAAAGGAGAAAGACTTTCCAGCTTTTCCCTGGATATGATACACATGTCAATTCTGCTCATATTTCATTGGCCAGAGGAAGTTATGTGATCAACCCAACTTCAAGGGAATGGCGATGTGCAACTCTACAGCATGCTCTGTAGAAACATGGTATTTGTGTATCACTCTTAAAACAACTACACTAGTCATTTGTTCTTCTACAGTATGGTATGCAGATCCACCACCTTTCTAAAAGGATTGTGTCTAAACTGAGACTGGAAATCCAAAATTGTATTTTCCTGATCAGATTATCAGGAATGATCAGATTATTTGGGCAGGATTTTAGGACATATGAAGAGAAGTTAATGGGAAAAGAGACAGCAAGGTGGTGCCAGCAAGAGTTTAAACTTTATTCAATAGGCAAAAAAACCATTAAAATTGTTCAGATGAAGGTTGTAAGTTATATAGCAAGTAGGAGGATAAATTTGACAGCTGAGAGTAGGAAGGTTTAGAGGGGAGAGAGAATAGGTTAGGAGACTATTGCAAGAGGCATGACCTCTGGAATTACACAGGACTGGGATGGCCATGAAGACCACCTCCAGATACATATTTGTTTATTGACTCTTGTGTCAGTCAACAAACTTAATTAAATCAAATACTTTATCCTTTTGTCTAGAGCAATGTCTGGTGTACTGTACAAATCAGTATTTATAGAATAATAAAACCATTTAAGAATTAGATATATTTGATCAGAGAAATCTAAAAGGACTTAGTTTATTAACTTTGCTAACTTGGTTGATACATCTGACATATTTTCTTTACATACTTCAAAAATTTGAGCCCTGTCTTTGGATACAGAGTATATAGAAGACAAAACTTTAAAATGAGTAAGATTACTGAATTTTTAGATTTTTGTCACACAGTATCATTGCACTGCATCTGGCTGCTCTTACTGTCTATATTTTTATGTTAAATTAGTGGACATTCAGTACATAATATCAGCTTTTTGTCTTTTTTGCTTACTGTAATGAGTTTTTAAAATTTTTATTAGTACACTGTTGTAGTACATAATGGTTACAGTCATCATGGGAAGTTGGTACATGTACATAACATATCTTTATTATTACTTCTCCTCGTCCATCTTAAAATATTTTTTAAAATCTCAGTTCATCGTAGGCAATTTGCCTATGAGATGTTGTACTATAGATTCTACAACAGAGAGACAGTAGGATATTATTAGATTGGAAGTGATTTATTGAGGCAAACACCTACGAAGGTAAATGAAGAGGTTGGAGGAGGAAGCTGGGAGAGATATTATATCCTAATGCAGATTTGAACCCCATGAAGGAGAGAAGGAAGGAAGGAAGGTTGGATAGCAAAATCTTCAGATTGCAGGATGTTCTAAAAAACATTTCGGTAGGGCAAACAGGGAGTTGTAGAGTCAAATTCCCCATCAGTAAAATCTTGCAGTAGTGGGACTACCTTTATCCCTGCCGGGCCGGTTGTTGGCTGGGGGTAAGTGAAACCCAGGCACAAATGTAGTGGTGAATTCAGAGCGCAGGAGCTGGGGCCATCATTTAATTGTACTTGTAGTAGTTTTTGTTATTGTTTTGTTTCATTTTTTTACTTTTCCCTAGAGTTTGTGAGTTATATTTAATAGAATAAATCCATTAAGAGCTGACCTGCTCATACTAGAAGCAGAGTCTAGAATATCACTGCCAAAAAAAGTCTCCAAAGTAGACTATACATTAATATAAATTGTACACTGTATTAGACTTGGCAGCAGTAACAAATGAGAGTTGAATGTATTTTTTTCTCCAGCATTCTGCAGTTGATCAGTCTGGGCTAGACAGACAATCCTACTTCACAGTTTCTCAGGTAACCAGGTTCTATTTATTTTGTTGATCCACCATAATCACTATACTGTCTTCCTACTCTTTATGGTCAAAATTAAGTCTTATGTTCCATCCTGTAGGAAGAGGGAAATAACAAATAGCAAAAAGTTTCAACTTGTGTCTATGTAGAATTTGCACATACCATAACTGTTCACCCCAATGGTGTTCACCATAGCCATACCAAATTATAAGGGATTCTGAGAAACACGGACTCTAGTGCGATAGCCAAAACTTGGAAAAAAAAAAAAAACTTGGAGGGTGGGGACTCTATTAGTAAAAGGAAGAATAACATAATGAATACTGGGGGATGAGAACAGCCTGTCATTATTCAACCTCTCTGAGCGGTAAGTACACATGAGAACCTTGTGTTTCCCTACAGAGTAAACTTATTCCCTCCCTAAGGGAAACAATCCAAAGTGCCATCCAGATTCTGAATCCAGCAAAATATTCAGGATGTCTGGGCAACTCTTACTGAAAGGAATAAAGAAAGACTGGCTACTGGACAGTTGCTATGCTTCAAATACATATTTGACAACCTCTCTTCATATATAAACAGGTGTGTGTGTGTTGGAGGCAGGGATTGGCCCAGCAAAGTGTAGCCAAAACTTTTAAACACACCGAATACGGGCCCACAAGAATACTGCAGTTTGTGTTAGCTATACAAGAGCCTTATATAGACAAATATAAACTCACAAGGGGGTACAAATGAGAATAAAAGAAGTTTTAACAATGATAATAATATCTGACTTGCATTTCATATGATTAAAGATTGTAAATAAAGGAAAACTTAACCAGTGATTTCGTATTTTAAAAATTATAAAATGTGGGGGCTGGGGATTTAGCTCAGGGATTAGAGTGCTTGCCTTGCAAGCACAAGGGCCTAAGTTCGATCCCCGGCACCACACACACACAAAAAAAATTATAAAATGTGTTCAAATGATACTAAATGTAGTTTAATAATGAAAAAGTTTTAAAACAGAAATCTGAAGGAAGACTGTAACTCAAAATATTTATCATACTTAAGACAAAATGAAAACATTTTAATGGGTTACATTATATTCAATTTGCCTTAACCTATCCAGGTAGTATCATTTATTACATATATTTTAATTCCAAAGCATCAAATTTTTAGTCATAAATTTCCTTTGAGAACCAAAAGATTAAAATAAAATTTTGAATAAAAAAATCAACATACTGGGCTGGGGATTTAGCTCAGTGGTTAGAGTGCTTGCCTCACAAGCACAAGGCCCTGAGTTCAATCCCCAGCACCAAAAAAAAAAAAAAATCAACATACTTAGCTGGGCATGGTGGCACACACCTCAGCACGTGGGAGGCTGAGGCAGGAGGATTGCCACGAGTTCAAGGCCAGCCTGAAGTACACAGTGAGACCTGTCTCAAAAAAAAAAAAAAAAGAGTCAATGTATTTAAGTAGCTTAAATGTCAGCTCTCCACACATAATTGAAAGATTTAAATTTTGCTTTTTTTATTATTCCAGCATACATTACACTAGAGGAAATGATTGGGAAAATACAAATGGATTCATTAAAAACACAGGCTGATTATTCATTCTATTACATTCAGAAGTATGCAAAACAATTTAGTTATTGCAAAGCTGTAATTCCTTTTCTAACAAAGCATTATTTTATAAAACTGTAGTGTTGCCATTGATTCAATTTTAATACAAAATACTTATATACACAATACAATATAAAAGTAAACTGTATAGTGCCTTCCACAAAAGGATATATTAAGGCGCTTTACAAATATACCAATTTGTTGACCCAAATTACTTTTTGCTTTAGATTAAAAGAAACAGAGTAAATGTTTCACTTTAAATACCAAAGGGATTTTTGTTTATTAAAGAAAAATTTCTAAAGTACCTTGGGTAACAGCAGCAGCAATATCTAAACATCCTCCCACTGTATTATCTAATTTCCAACATATTATTAAGTCAGAATAAAACATTTCCACTCACAGTTTTGCACTTTGCAACAGCAGAAGGTAATAACTTTTTTAAAAAGTCAATCTCAAAGTGACTTTTTAGTCATACATTCTATAGTTTCTATTACAAATAAGAAGGTAGAAAACACGTAACAAATAGGGCCTGCCTTAGGATACCACTGGACAATACATAACAGTTATCTACAATTACATAATTATAGAACATATTTTATAAATATTATTGATATGCATTAAAAGGAATAAGTGTAAGAAAGACAGCAAGTTTTTTTTTAATGAGAAAATCTCTTTAAAAGGAAAACATGTAGAACCAATGTTTTCACGCCATTTTAATTGAGGGCGTTCAGATTTTTTATGCTGTTGTCTTTTGGTCAGGAAGTACCAGGATCCACACTGGAAGAACTGGGCACAGTTAGATGATTACAATAGCTAACAAGTATATCCAAACTATTTAAATAGCAGATACCAGTGGCCTGTATACTGCTTCAGACAAAGACCAAAAGCTTACACTGTCGGAGGAAATTTTAAAAGAATACAAAATTTATAGTGTCATATTTAAAGAACAGGGGTAGTACAAATTTTGTCGGGAGAGGAGAAAAGAGGGAGGATACAGCACCTTGGATTTCCTACAATGTAAATGTAACAAAGTTTGTTTTCTACTGTATTGCACCATAGTCCAGAAGTAAAACTATTATACGAAAATTTAAGTAAATCTGACTGAAAAGCTTAAAGAACAATAGGGTTTCTTATAAATGTGAGTACCAAGCTAAAAATTCTTGAACTAGTTTGTTTTGCATAGGATTTAATAGGACTAATCAAATGTTCCATGAAGTGAAGATTGCCATCTTATAGTATTTTCTTAAAATTCGGATTTGAATCCTTCAGAAATATTGTTGTATCAATCCTATAATACGCCAAACATTTCACTGCCCTCAAAATGGTACATTTAAAACATCTTAGTTTTGTACCAGCAAGAGAAGGAAGCATGCATAGGGTCATCTTATCACATGCTACAATAGTTTCCCATCACAAATTACCAGTATTTATACAAGATGTACTAATTAGAGTACTGGCCAGTAAATTAAAAGCAAAGTTCTTAAGTTTAATGTATCGATTTTCTTACAGGACAGAGGCCCTTAACCTAGTCATTGCCAGGTGTCATCATGTCCAGAATCTCCTGAAACTGCATACAACATTTTATGCATGTGTGTTGATGTGCCTTTTTTCTGGGAACTAGAGCCCACAGCCCTTATCAGATTCTCAAAAGAATCAGTGACTCTAAAGGCCCACATTACACAGTAGTGGTTTTCAGGCTGAGCTCTTAAGAGGGCCACCTACGAAAGGTGGGAAATGTGAACTAATGTTTTTTCCCTCCCTCAATTCAACTGGAACACCTTTGCCTTTAGTTTTACTATACATTTTCCATTAGCTTTTATATGAAACAAGCTAAAAGTTTTAAAAAGTCACTAATATCAGTCCTCTTATGCAAACATTTTTTATAAAAATACTGCGTATCAATGAAGCTTAAGTAAATAAAATACAAACTAGTTTACTAAGGTCAGAATAGAGCTCAGTTCTCCTTCCTAAAAGATAATCTATATGTATTTTGGTATGAAACCACAATTACCCTTAGAATTTAAGTATTATATAAATAGGCATGATGAAAAACATAGTGAACCTTAAATAAGTTAGAAATACCTGAATTTTCTAAGGCCACTATGTAACTTTTCCTTATTACTAATGGCCATCTCAATTAAGAGTTAATTATTTTTTTAACCAGTTAATGTGCCCTTAGGTAAAATACTTATTGCCGAACAGCTATCTTTTCCTTTGCCAGTAATAATCTGTATATGCCGCACTGTTATGAGAAAGGTCCTAGAGCATTGATGATAATAATCAAAGTAGTCACTATATAGGAAAACTACCTTTTGTATTTTTTTGGAGGTGCTGGAAATTGAACCTAGAGCCTAGTACATGCTAGGCAAGTGCTCTACTCCTAAGCTATCCTCAACGCCCCTGGGAGAGCTTTTTAGAGTGAGTATCCAGAGATAATTCCAATGAAAATTTTATATAACCTGAAAATAATTTCTTGGTTTAGAATGGTAGAAAAACATTTTAATTTCAGAGTAAAACTATGAAAGACCTTAGCTTTCAGTATTTAGAATTTTTGACTTATGGCAACTTTGTTCCCTTTTAAAACTGGAAGCAGCATTAATACCAAAATGGAAATAAAACTAGTAGTGCTTTGGCTTCTTTTAAAGCCAGTATTTATTAAAAAAAAAAAAAAAAAAAAGCTAGAAGACTAAATAGTCCAGAGGAGGGGAAAAAGGATAAACTGCTTTATTTTCCTTCTGATGAATATATTGTTTCCACCCTGTATTTCTTAGTTCCAGGATATGATTTATACAGATTATCATTAACCTAGGAACACTCTGCAAAATGATGGCTTAACTTCTCTAGCTTATTTTGTACCAAAAATGAGATTGGGGAGGAGGGGAGAAGAGCTCTGTAAATAGGGCATGTTTCATATTTGGTTAAAGCAAGATAAAACTAAAACTGTCTCTCAAAAAATTTCAAAAACTTTTGAGTTTTAAAATTATTTAGCATATATACAAATAGATAACAGACTTTTCCTTTTAAACAACGCACTATTTTTTAAGTACTTTAAGTACCAAGAACTGACTGGAATATTCAGTTCATAAGTTATGTATAACAATTTTTTTCTAAATTACTGATTTAAAAGGTTGGAAATAAATTAACATTTTAAAAGGATTTCCCATAATTTAGGAAAATATTGTACACAGAGCACACACACATAGCTCTGCCACAGTTGCATAATTTTACTCTCGGAATTACAAAAAATGCAGTATTTCAGGCCTTTTTGCAAATTCTCATTATGATTATTTTCTAGTGTATTAAACATACACTAGATCACGATTTTTGATCTCTGAGCCTTTCTGTTGATCATCTTCATCTGAATTTTGCTCTGAGCCTTGTGAATTAATGTGTTCATATTCAATAGGCTTTGGATAATTATATGGGTAGCCATTGTCATCAAAGAACCGCCGAAAGGTAAATTCATAGAAAGCATGTTCAGGGTGCTTTCCGTTTTTATACCATCCATTCAGAGTGTCATTTACATTTTCTTCCTCATTATCATCACTCCATAACTTGTCAGGATCAACAGGGTCAAAATTTGATGTATCTGTTGGATGTGTGATTTTAGGAATATATGAAGCAGACTGCTGTCTTAGATCACTGGAGAAATCGATTGTTTTAAAAAATGGATGAGCTTTTATTTCATCAGCACCATTCTTGCCTAAGCGATCTTCTGGTCCTCGGCAGAGTTTAATAATCAGATCAGAGGCTTCAGGACTCAATTTAGCTTGTGGTGGAATGTGAAGAGATGTTTGCCAGTTGATAACCTTTAAAGAAGATTTATGAAAATTAGGAAGGAAGAGATGAAGAACAAAATTTCCTCCAACATTTATGAAAAAAGTCTAACTGGGCTATTTGTTTTTTAAGTAAACTGTGTAGTTATTTTACCCTCCCTACATTTAATAATGTATCACTGCCAGAAATAATCTTTTCTCCTATCACTTTCTTCCAGGCAATTTAAACTCATACCCTAAGACTTACAAATGTTTATATCTCCTGTTAAGCCCTTCTGGTAAAAATGGCTATTTCATGCTACCTCCCCTGCACTATGTATTTACTTCTGTCATTTTTCTAGCACTCTGTGGTAAAAATTCCATCAAGGTTAGTAACCTTTTAGAAACAGGGTCTTGTTAGGTTGCCCAGGCTGGCTTTGTCTTTGTTTTTGGTTTTTTTTGTGTGTTTTTGAGACAGAGTCTCACCATGTACCCCAGGCTAGCCTTGAACTCCTGGTGATCCTCCTGCCTCAGCCTCCCAAGTGCTACAATTACAGGCATACACCACCATGTCCCGCCCTAGGCTGGCTTTGAATTTGCTAACCTTCTGCCTCAGCCTCCCTAATGCTGGTATTATAGGCACGTACCACCACACCCAACAGGAAACTATGTTTTAATTGTCTTTTTATTTCCTAGTACAGTACTTGCCCGACACATAATAGATGTTCTATAAATGTTTGTTCTGGTTTTGAGTAAAGCAGAATGAGGGAGAAAGAGGAATGCTAAGAGAACTGTCACAGGCAGAGGGAATGGTATACTTCGAATATAGTGCTAAAAGGGTTTCCGGTAAAACCTGATCAGTGGCAAAATGCAGAGTTATTTAACCTAGATAAGACATCTTCACTTTGATAGGGAATCAGTAAATATCAAATAAATGAATAAATGAACCCTTTATTCCTTACTCTCATAGCAGCCAAACAACTATCGTGGAAAGGAGAAAAATACACCCCTTCTTATTATTATCTATTCATTTTAAAGTCTTATCCAAGGCCAGAAAGGAGATATCTCAACTAACAGAACATTTTGAAAATTATTCTTGAAAAACCATCATGATATTGTAATATTTATCTGTGGTTTCATCACTTACTTTACACAGGAAAAATGTAAACATATAATTAGCTGGATAAGCTTTTTATTTTGTAGTACTAAAGATTAAACCCAGGGCTTCATGCATGTTAAACAAGTGTTGTACCACTGAGCTATAGCCCTAGACCTTTTAAAATTTTATTTTGAGACAGGGTCTTGCTAAGTTGCCAAGGCTGGCCTTAAACTTACAATATTCCTGCCTCAGTCTTCTAAGAAGCTGATACTATTTACATTTTTTACTATAAGAAAATTTTAGTTAGGGTTAGTTAGTTAAGGGTTAGTTAAGGTAAAACAAAAGACTAAGCACATCCAAAGAAATATTCAGTTAATTCAAATAGGGACCAATAGAAATTACGTAAACTGAAGCACAGAGAGAAAAAATAGAACAAAAAATAAAGCATTATAGATACAGAGGGCAATATCAAATTAATATACGTGGCTGGGGATTTAGCTCAGTAGTTAAGAGTAGTTAAGCACAAGGCCCTGAGTTTGATCCCCAGCACCAAAACAAAACAAAACAAATTAATATGTGTAATAATTAGAATCCCAGAAAGATAGAAAGAAGCAAAGAAATCTTTGAAAACACAGGACAGATAATTTCCTAAAATTGATGAAAGTCGTCAACCTATAATTCAAGAAGCCTAGGGAACATTGATCAAGATAAATATAAAGAAAACTACACATCGTGTATCATAGTCAAACTGCAAAAAAACCCCAAAGTTAAAGAGGGGGGAAAAAAGCGAAACCAAACCGAAACAAAAAGGCGCCCTACAAGCAGCCAGAAAGAGGCTCCAGTTCTAAGTAAGAATATAGTAGGTACATTCTATACTGTCTTTCCCCCTGAATGTAGCTATAAAACCTGGATAGACTGCATGCAGCATAAAGACCTAAGTAATCTAAAAGATACAAAGTCACAGGCAGACTGGGGAAGAAGTTGAAAGCCCAAAGTTTTACTGAACATGGTGGTGAGTTGACCATTTTTCCCCTCTTGTGCCCCTCGAAGTTGCCTCAAGCCCAGAAGGGGTACAGCATGGACCGTGAGCCTCAGAAACAGCTCTTCTAGTTCGGATTCAGGGAGCTCCATGAAAATGGCTTCCTGGCAGAACACAGGGGCAACAGTGTCTGTAGGTACCTACAACTCTGAAAGGCAACCTACCTTCCCAACTGGAAATTAGACCATATCGCAGTGCTGGCGAACCTTTTAGAGATGAGTGCCCAAACTGCAACCCAAAAATTATTTATCACGAAGTGCCAAGACTGCAATTAAACTCGAATACTGAGGTTTTAGTTTAGAAAAAACAACTCATACATTAACAACTTTTGTCTTAAAAGAAAAGTAACATACATGTGATAGGTTTGCCACCACTGCCATATAGTATGTAGTCTCAGAAGGATGGTGCAAATCTCTTTTGTTTGTTTTCTCTCACTGTCTTATTACCTTGTCCTGGATGCTGGTGTAGTTACAAGACATTTATGGCAGAGTGGACGTAAATATATGTGTTACATCTTCTCACTTTCTAATCAGAAAAGCAAAAAGGGGCACTCCAGGGAACTGGAAAGTGCTGTGGAAATCACAGCATGGGAGTCTGAGGAATCAACCCCATAAAGTTGTTTAGGAACTCCTGAGCTTACCCTTCAAACTCTATGTGGCTCTGATTCTAAAGAATACACTGAACACTTCGAGAACGGAAGGAAAATAACAAATCCCGGGGAGTGATTTGCCTAGCAATGGTAGGCTTTAAAATGAAATAGGCATAGCCAGGCGTGGTGGTGCATGCCTGTAATCCCAGCACTCGGGAAGCTGAGGCAGGAGGATGAGTTGGAGGCCAGCCTGAACTACATAGAGAGACCTTGTCTCAAAAAAAAAGAAAAAAAAAAAAAAAAAAAAAAAAAAAAAAAAAAAAAAAAAAAAAAAAAAAAAAAAAAAAAGAAATAGGCATTGAAAACAATGGAATTAAGGCCTGAATCCAGCTAGGTTTAATGCTTGCCAAAACAATGTCAACATTTTCCATTAGTTTTAAATAAGATGCAGTCTCTGAATATTCAAAATATTCTGGTTATAATCCAAAATTACTCAGCATACAAAGAACCAGGAAAATTTCAACTCACAAAAGGGAAAGACAGCCAACAGTGTTGAGATGATACAGATGTTAGAATTATCTAGCAAACACTTGAATATAGCCATTATAAAAGTGCTCCAAGGCTGGTGGTATAGTTCAGTGGTACAGTGCTTGCCTAGCAAGCACGAAGCCCTGAGTTTGATCCCTAGCACCCACCAAAAAAAAAAAAACAAAACACAAAAAACAAAAACAAATACACAGACACATCATGATTATAATACTGAAAGCTAAAGGCAAATTAATTGAAAGTGGCCAGGAAAAAAAAAAGAAAGAAAGTGGCCAGAAAAAAGTGATGCATTACTTAAGGGATAGGGATAACATTAAATTATAGTAATCTTTTTTTTTTTTCTTTTTTTGGTGCTGGGAATCAAACTCAGAACCTTGCGCAACTTGCTAGGCAAGCACTCTACCACTGAGTTAAATCTCTAACCTCTCTTTAAATTACAGAAGGCAGAAGGAAGTGGACATTTTAAAGTGGTGTAAGAAGTGAAATGCAGAATTATATACTGTTATGGTTTGGCTTTACCAAGTCTCATGTTGAGGCTTGGTCCCCAATGTGATAGTGTTAAGAGGTGGTGAACCTTTTAAGAGACACTGAGCCAGGGGTTGGCACACACCAGTAATCTCAGCTACCTGGGAGGCTGTGGCAGAAGAATCAAGTTTAAGGCCAGCCTGGGCAACTCAGCCAGAGTCTGCCTGAAAAAATATATATAAATAAATAAAAATAAAAATAAAAGGGTCTCGGGATGTAGCTTAGGGTACAGCACTTGCCCAGGATGTGCAAGGCCCTGGGTTCAATCCCCATTACTGTGGAGGGGGAGGGTGGCACACCAGGTCATAAAGATTTGCCTTGAGGAAGGGATCTCATGAGGGGATTAATGCTATTTCACAGGAATGAATTCGAGTTCCTGCTCTCATGGGACTGGATTAATTGGTTACTATCACAAAAGTGGGTTATTACCAAAGCAAGGTTGTCCCTCATGTTTTTTCTCTTCTGCACATACCTCTTCCCTTCTTTTTTTGAGACAGGGTCTCACTCTGTAATTCACAGGCTGGCCTTGAACTCAAGGCAATCCTCTTGTCTGAGCCTCCCAAGTGCTGGAATTACAGGCATGACTTCTGCCATGTTAAGGAAGCAGCATGAAGTTCTCAGGATGAGGTCATTCAGTGGTGGACTGTCTAGTATTTGGGACCAGGAGCCAAAATGAACCCCTTTTCTCTATAAAATTACCCAGTCTCAGGTATCCATTATAGCAACAGAAAATGGAATAAGACATGTATCAAATGATAATGTCCTGAGTATGGTCAAATAAAGACATTCTCAGATAAAGAAAAATTAAGAGTATCTTAATTTTTTGCCAGTAAACTTACTCTAAAATATTTGCTTAAGGAAGCTCTTCAGATAAGAGTTATAATGGAAGAAATCTTGAAATATTAAAAATTCACAAAGAACAATTTCCAAGCAAGTATCCATGACCATCCTTCTCATCTTAAACTCTTTAAAATAAATTGGCTGAATGTAAAAATTGCATAAAGTTTTAAAACTATGTAGATGTAATGCATGACTACAAAATATAGTGAATAAAGGGACCTGTATGGTATAGTAGGGTCTACAGTGATCCCAAAGTGCTACAGTATCAATTCTAAGTAGGCAGTGAAAACTCAGTATGAATTCTGTAGTCACTAGAACCACCACAAACCAACCATACAAAGGGATATTATGCCAAAAGAACAGTAAAAGGAGATTATCACAGAAAATGGCATTGTAAGAAGCTTTGGAGACCTGCCCTTCCAAAAATAAAACAACCATTAAACTGTAAAAAAACAATTAGAATCAACTATTTGGGATTCTGGAACTTGACTGGACACTTTACAGCAACCAGAGGCATGCTTCATGAAGGGAGAGGCTAAAGTTTGGTAAGATGGTAATATGTGTGAACCAACTAACATCCACATCCTTCAGCTCCACTGTTGTCAAGGAGACCACATTTCGTCTTCTTGGAGCAGCTGAATGACATCAGGGTAGGCAGTGAAGTCCTACTCCAGGAAATGGAGGTGGTACATTTTGGTGGATCTTGGTGATTTTCTGAGGTACCAGCTCAGATCCTGCCTGCTTCTAACCACTCTGGAAGATTTTAAGAGACAGACACACTCTTCTTTTTTTGATCCAGACATTTGAGGAAACCTTGTCAGGTCAGTGGCTTAGGGTTGTTTTCTTACTATTGAGTTTTGAGCTTTATATAGTATAGATAAAAGCCCTGTGTTGGATATGTGATTTGCAAATATTTCTCCCAGTCTGTAGTGTTTTTCATTTGCTTGACTATCTGTGATAGTCAAACTTCTTAATTTTAATGAAGTCCAATTTATCAAAAACTTTTTTTTAAACTGGGGTATGCTGTGATACGTGATAGTTAAATTTACTTTGGGACCTGATACATATATATTTTGATCATTTTTGAACCCTTCCCCCAAACACACCCTCCCCTATCAATTTTTTCTTTTATGGATTATGATTTTGGTGTCATTCCTAAGAACTCACCTAACCCCAGACCGAAGACTTTCTCTTATGTTTTCTTCTAAAAGTACCATAGATTTGTTTTATTTCTATATGTATAACATTTTGAGTTAATTTTTGTGTAAGGTGTGAGGTCAACGGAGATTTGGTTGTTTTTGTATATGACTGACCAATTTTTCCTGTACCAGTTGTCATAAGCTATCCTTTTCCCCTCTGTACCTTTAAACCACTATAAGGTTTTTGTTTTTTTTTAATTTTTTAATTTTTTTGGTTTTTTGAGACAGGGTCTCGCCATGTAGTTCAGGCTGGCCTCAAACTCAGAGAGATCCTCCTGCCTCAGCCTCCTGAGTGCTGGGATTACAGGCATTACAGGGTTTTAAATGGGACAGTGTACGGTCAAAATTTCAGGTAACTTCTCATTGAAGTGGTAGAGATATTTTCAAATGCAAATACAGATACCTGTTTGTAGTTTGGAGCTAGAATGAGCACAGAAGATAAAGCTAGAAGGTAGTAGCTGACAAGGACTAATTAGAATAAATACTCAAAAGAGACTTAAAGACCTTTTTGACAGTAAAACATGAGTTCAGCATGTGAGGGTGAATATAAGAATACAATGATACTTGAGATAGTAAAGATTAGTGTAATTTTAGTGAGTTCACATGACTTTACAAATTCATTCTTGAACTACAGATTAAAGTGCTACAGAACTACAGATTTGAACCACAGATCAAATTCTTGAACTACAGATTTTAACTGAAATACCAGTTGAGCATCCTATCCAAAAGTCCAAAATATTAAATGGTCTAAAATTCAAGATTTTCTTTTTCTTTCTTCCTAAATACTAGGGATTGACTGAACCAGGGCCTCTGCAATGAGTCTCCCTAAATTGCCCGGGCAAGACTCAAATTTGGCAGTCCTCTTGCTGCTGCCTTCCAAAGTGCTGGACTTACAGATGTGTACTACCATGACCATCTAAAATCCAAACCATTTCTGAGTACTCACATGACATCACAAGTGAAAAATGCACACCTGACCTCATGTGACAAATCACAATCAAAACAAAGCCCAAGGGTCTAAAGCTCAGTGGTACAGTACTGTACCTGCTGGATAAAATTGTCCTTAGGCTATGTGCACGAGGGATATATGAAATATAAGTGATAGAGTGCTTGCCTTGCATGCATAAGGACCTAGGTTCAATCACTAACCCCACAAACAAACAAATGAATTTCATGGTTAGATATCTCATTATGCATATATATGCAAATACTCAAAATCCTGAAAAATCCAAAATCTGAAACAATTCTGACCTCTAGCAATTCAGATGAGAGATACTCCACCTCTACTAAGAAATAATGGTGTATGATATAGAACTTTGTGACAATTATTTTGGTATAAGTTCTATACCTTACCTTCATTTGTGTTTCTAATGGTGTTTGTGCCAAGAAAGGAGGCTGTCCCACCAACATTTCGAAAAGAATAACACCAACACTCCACCAATCACACAACTGTGTATAGCCTAAAGATACCAAAATTATAGTTATTTATAAGCAATCTTTTAAAATGCTCAGAATTAATACAATCAGCATTAACATTAAATCAATTTATACTGCCAAATCAATACTTTTTTCATAATCCTGAAAAATAAGGCATATTCTAATAGTAAGTTTTGGCCTATTGAGATTATTTATGAAATAAATAAATGCTTTACCTGTTCGTAGCAACACTTCAGGTGCAATATAATTGGGAGTCCCAACCAAAGAATGTGCTAGACATCGCTGGTGCTGGCGTGCAGCTCTGCGCTCCAGAGGCTTCAATCGATCTCCACATCGACAGTTGGAGGGATCACCCCACTCATTGCTGAAATCCATGCTGTCTTGCCGTGGATGGTCCCCTGTACAGTAAAAAGAAAATAAAACAACAAAAGAAAGAGTAAACCTAAAGTCTGTTTAATCTTTTCGTATCTTAATTTAGGGTTAACATTCTCCCTTGTGACAAATTAAAACACAAAGTGTGCCAAATCATTGGTGGTGTTTAACACTAACAAGAACCAGTTTTCTGAGATATCAATAGAAAAAGTTTTACAGTAAGAAAAATAAGATTAATTTACTCAGTGGCAAATGATAATAAGTCATAAGCAGCTAGGTTTATGAATACTATTCAGAGGGCTAGGGATGTAGCTTAAAGATGGAGGGCTTGTGTAGTATGCATAAGAACCTGGATTCAATCCCCAGTACTAGGGGGAAAAAAAGATTGCTCTGTTACTACTCTGGACAAATTTTCCAACAAAGTAGATCAGTGTTTCATTCATTCAACAAATGACAAAAATAAAAAGACAAAGTTCTTCACTCGGGCAACTTATATACACCACACACACACTTAAGAAACATTGATGATGGGGCTAATTGTACAGTTCAGTAATAGAGTACATGTTTAAACATAACATGAGGCATTGGATTCAATCCCCAGCAACACAAAACAAAACAGAACAAAATGAAAAAACAAAGTCTGAGCAGGGTGGTTTGCACCTGCAGTCCCAGCTACTTAGGATGCTGAGCCAGGAAGATGAACCCAGGAGCTTGAGCCCACCCAGGATAACACAGCAAAAACTGTTTCTTACTTTAAAAGGTTGGGGGAGGGGGTAACATGGTGAAGTGTCCCACACAGAGAATCAACCCAAGTGACAAGACAAATGTGACTGGACAGCAATATTAGATTGGGTTGCAAGGCAGCCCAACTGAGAAGGTAGCATTGCTGGAATTTAAACATGAGAAAGACAGCCATTTGAAAATCAGGGCAAGGCTTTCCACAAAGAAACAACAACAGAGAAAAGACCAGTACAGCTGAGAAAGAGGATTTGAAAATGGAGCAGGAGCCACAGCACATGGGTTTATATTGTGAAAAGATACTGGAGAGTCTGAAGCAAGAGGATGACAAGACCTGATTTATGTTTATAAAAAGCAAATTTTAGCTACTGTTGAGAACAGACTATAAGGGGGCTAAGAGTGAAAACAGAACAATTAAGAAGCTATAATAAGCCGGATGTGATGGAACAGGTCTATAATCTCAGCACTCTGGGAGGCTGAGACTGGAGAATCACAAGTTCCAGCTCAGCCTGGGCAATTTAGTAAATCAGTGAGATTCTGTCTTAAAATAAAAAAATATTTTTTATAAAGGGTTAGGGATGTAGCTCAGTGCAAAAGCCCTGAGTTCAATCCCCAGTATAGCAAATAGATAGATAGACAGACATGGATGGATCAATGGATAGATAAGCTAGCTAGCTAGCTAGGTGGCTAGCTCTTACAAGCTGTGTGCTGGTACATGCCTATACTACTAGCATTTAGGAAGCTGAGGCAGGAGGATCCCTTAAATCTAGGAGTTTGAGACTAGCCTGCGCAATATAGTGAGACCCCTTCACCTCAAACAATAAAAAATTAAGAGGCTCTTACACATAAGCTTGGCCTAGGATGGTAGTAACAGAGCTGCACAGAATGAACAGATTCAGGATATAGTTTAGAGGTAGAATAAACAAGATTTGTTAATAGATGTGGATAACAAAAGATTACATTAGATTAGATGTGGATTAGAATAGATTAGATGTGAATAGGTAACAAAAGAATAAGGACAACCAGGTGGGTGGTGGTGGTACCATTTACTGAAATAGAGAAGGCCAGAGGGCAGCTTATATGGCATAGCAATCAAGAGTTCCCTATTCGCAGTGTTAATTTTGAGAAGCCTATTTGTTAAATTTGAAAGGCCTATTTGAAATCCATGAGAGTTATCCAAGAGCCAAATGGATACAGAAATCAGTCATTTCTTTCTTTCTTTCTTTCTTTCTTTTTTTTTTTTTTGAGGCAGGGTCTCACTATGTAGCTCAGGCTGGTCTTGAACTCTTGGCAATCCTTTTGCCTCAGCCTCCTTAGTGCTGGGATTATAGGCATGCATCACTACCCCTGGCAGAAATCAGTAATTTCAAGGAGACCCTTTCTGACAAGAGAGACTCAGAAGTCATTGACATATATTATATGGTATTGAAAGCCATGACTGGATGGAGTCACCTACAGAAATGTATCTGATATTACCCTAACTGTAATAATTACATTGTATCTGGGAAGTTTGATTAAAATATGATTTTGATTCTCCCATGAAAATTCTTACTCAAAGACTGGAATAGAGCCTAGGAATCTTATTTTTAAGAACTACAAATAATTAAGATGAATCTGGGGAGACACTAAATTCTTTCCGTTTAATGTCAATCTGCATGTATTCACAGAAACAAAGGAAGCTAATAATACCCTAGAGGACTGCTATGAATAACAGAGTATATATAAAGTACCTAGCTTATAGTAAGTATTCAGGAAATGTTACATCAATTTATACTTCCACTAGCACTTGAAGGGATCTTGGTGAGGTCACGTGTATGGTAGAAATGGTTATCAGATAAACCTGGGTTGAAAGCCTAGCCCTTGCATTTAAATTTCTGACCTTGGCCAAGTTACTTCAGCTAACTAAAGTCTCAGTTTCTTGATACTGCCTCATAGTGTCACAGAATTAAAAAGAATCACTCACATAAAATGTTTAATATTAAGTTGTGTAATAGTCACATAATGGAATTCTAAATAGCAGTGGAAGTGTTATATGCAATGACATGGGAAAAGCCTCAAATATATGTCAATACAGAAGAATACATGTAAAATTACTGTATTTAAACAAATATTCAAAAATAATTTAAAAATTAACATTGTTTATGGATGTACACATATATGATTAAAGCATAGAGAAAAGTAAAGAACTAATTACAAAATTCTGAAGTAATGGTTACCCTTGGAGGAAAGATGAGAAGGTGATTGTTTAGGAGGGTCTAAAATCTTGGTGGATATGGAGCATCATTTAAAAATTACTTCAAAAATGTTATCTATTTCAAAATAAAATTGTTTTGTTTTGTTTTGTTTGAGACACGGTCTTGCTATATAGTCCAGGTTGGCCTTGAACTCATGGCAATCCTCCAGCCTCAGTCTCCCAAGTGCTGGAATTAGAGGCGTGCGCCACTACAGCTGACTTAAAATTTTATAAAGAGGTTAACTTACAAATGTTAGTAATATTTAGAAACAAATTTAGCATTCAGGAGCTAAGGTAAGAGAACTGAGAGTTTGAGGTCAGCCTAAACTCCATAGCAAGACCTTGTCCCAAAACACCAAAAGACCCAGCAAGCACAGGGCACAGGTCCCTGAGTTCAATCCCCAGCACCAGCAAAAAAAAAAAAAAAAAAATCAAAATAAATAAATAATGAAAAAAATTAACACACAGGGCTCTTTCATTCTATAAATCTAAGTGCATAAAGAAGTCACCTCAATTTATCCAACAGAGTAAAGACCTGCTCCAGGTCTTCTGGCTCCCATCCAGTAATAATACCATCTTATTTTTTACTGCATAAATAATTCACACTATCATAAACTAAACTTTAAGCTTCACTTACCACTCTGATAGTACTTGGAATCATGTGTCCATCTGAAGCCAGTGCAGAGGCCAAAGTCAGTCAATTTAATATGACCATCACGATCAATCAAAATATTATCGGGTTTAATATCTCTATGAATAAAACCCATTTTATGAACACTTTCAACTGCACAGGTAAGTTCTGCTATGTAGAATCGTGCCAGATTTTCTGGAAATATTCCCATTCTAATTAACAGGCTCATCATATCACCCCCAGGAATGTAGTCCATTACAAAGTATAAATTGTCCTTATCTTGGAATGAATAATATAAGCGAACTACCCATTCGTTGTCAGCTTCAGCCAGGATATCTCTCTCAGCTTTAACATGGGCAACTTGATTTCGAAGCAGAACATCTTTCTTTCGAAGAGTTTTTGTTGCATACAAAGCTTTAGTATCTACTTTTCTTGCTAGACAGACTTCACCAAATGCCCCTATTCCCAGTGTCTTTATCTTGACAAACATAGACTTGTCCATTTTAGCCCTTTTCAGACGAATGTAATTAGACTCTTTTTGGCAAAGCATCTTTCTCATTTGATCCTGGGCATCTTGAGATAATCCAACCTGGGTAAATAAACTAAATGTTAAATAAGGAATTTTCTTCAATATTGAATTTTAAGAAGTAGCTTAGAAAAAATTGGGGCATACAGTACAAAGGTTAAATGCATAATAATTTTTAATAAAGCATGTTAGAAATCGAGAATATATTTCAGAGAAAACTGATAATCAAAAGTGCAACTTAATAGATAGTTAACAAGATATACAAGGTGAGTATATATACAAATTGAGCTGTGGAGAGCAAGAAGACGATACCAACAGGCAGCTTTCTGTTCTCTAGTACACTCAAAAATAGCTTCCAAATGTGCAATAAAATAAATGCCTGTTAACATGCATTTTCAACTCTTTCCATGCACTACCCCCCCTTTCTAGAGCAAGGTCTCACTGAATTGCCCAAACTGGGCCAGAATTTGTGATCCTCCTACCTCAACAGCCCAGAGTGCTAGGATTATAGGTGCGTGCCAACATACCTCCTGCATCCCAAATTACAGAATTAGACTACCTTTATTAAATGCTTCCTTTTGTGGCATGCCTAGTCCTCAAACATTCTTCACATTTTATCCTTCATGAAAAAAAAAATTCTTCTACACAAATCTCATGTATTTTTAAAAATGATGAATTATGAACAACAGAAGAATGCTTTCTATAACCTACCAACCTTTTCCCCCATTCTCAAGAAATAAACTATAGTCACTGACAGTCTTTTCTCTTTCCTAGGTCATTAGAGTAAAAGCGGAGTCACTGCTCACCACTAACAAAATGCAAAGGGTAGTGCTTGCTTCGGCGACATATATACAAAATGCAAAGGGTTTCTCTTATTTCTGGGGGTATGATGGTGCTGGGGCTCAAACTCAGGGCCTTATGCTTGCTAGGCAAGCACTCTACCACTGAGATAAATCCCCAACCCCTCTTATCTCATTTAGAAGGGACCCAACGTGTCTGGTTGAAAGTATCTTTTAGATATTTTGGAATATTTGAAAAAATAGTCAGTGCGACTTACGAAGATATCAAGAGCAGATAAAAACAAGAAACTTTTAAGTAGATATGGAATACATGAATTTAGAAAGGAGAAAGTTTCTTTTGATTAATGAAGAACTAAAGGGTCTAAACAGAAAAGAAACTCAACTGGAAATGTAGTCTAATTTTAGAAATGTAAGACTAATCCAAATATAGCAACCTCATGCTTCTGTTAGGATGCACATCTGCATGCAAAATCTTTTAGGAAAGGCTGGCATGCCAGATTTAGTACTAAACTGTTTCTCTTAAGATCTTACTTGCCTACACAGTAACGGAGGCTACAGAAGTCAGCAAAGCTTCCAACACCATAAAAGTTTAAATCAGCTATTAGTGAAAGTGAAGAGGAAAGAGGAAAAATAAACTAAGAAAATACATACAGACAGACTTTAGTAAGAAATCCTAAGAACTACAATATAGATAAGTCAGAGATTATCATGGTATTTCTTATCTAACATAATTCAGTTTATAGTGAGAAAAACAATACTGTATCGTAAAATCAGATTTGGAGTAGTTCTCTCATGTATGTTGAAGAAGTTTAATCATAAATTAGAGCTTCTTGGATTTTGAGTGGTGTATGTAATTTCAGGAGTCGAATCTTTGAATTCTAAACATGATAAAAACGATACTGACGATAGTAGTACCACAATATCTATTAAGGAGAGTTAGGTAGAATCACAACACAGATCAAACTAAAGTGTTCACTTATTCTCATCTCCTTCATACACTTTCACTTAATAATTTTGGTATTTTTTAGGACATTACAAAAATAAAATTAGAAGGGGTAAATAATTGAAAAGAAACATCTCTGATACTTTCTAATTAGACCTATTTGATTAATAAACCCACAAACCCAAAAAGTTATAGGTAAAAAGAAATGTAAAGAAATATTTTTTTCTTTTTCTTTTTTGGTACTGAGGATTGAACTTAGAACTTGGACAACGAGCTACATCCCCCTAACAATTCCCACCCCTCAGTTTATATTTTGAGACAGGGTCTTGCTAAGTTTCCCAGGCTGGGCTTGAACTTGGCGATCCTCTTGCCTCAGCCACCCAGAGTGCTGGGATTATAAGTATGTGCCACCATGCCCCACAAAAACTGTTTCTTGTGTATGTCAAGAGATGACCTAGATATTTCTAGTCGATTTTCAATACTGTAAGATAATGTGTAAACCTAAAAAATAACCCTTGCTCCAATTTCCATATAAAGGGATAATGTATACCTAAACTTGTAAGCTCTAAGTTATATTTTTCTTAATTTACACAAGAACTTTTTTTTAAAGGAAATTCTAAATAAATTTTGAAATACTATAAAATGCTATATTCAAAAGTACTTTAAGGTTTGCCAACTTAAGTGACTGGTAATATATTACATTTAGTTATAAGAAGTAAGAAAACTAGTGGAGCAAAATATTTTAAAATAAATACCAACACACGACCAAATATAAAAATAGACAAGTATTTCACTTTCGAATGCTCCCTACTCGTCTAATAGTTATCTATCCCTTTCCCC
This sequence comes from Hystrix cristata, assembly GCA_004026905.1. Taxonomy (NCBI): domain Eukaryota; kingdom Metazoa; phylum Chordata; class Mammalia; order Rodentia; family Hystricidae; genus Hystrix; species Hystrix cristata. Next base: position 23,352 of record PVJO010008466.1, on the reverse strand, counting down.
TTTTTTCACCACTTTTAAATAAATTGTCTTCTAAATAGTCTTCCCTTAATTTAAAAAAATATATATAAAAATAGATATTTTAAAACGTTTTACCCGCATCATTTCATTCTCTAGTTGTTTTTTACGATGCAGACGTTGCTGATGAGATTTGAGGACATTTTCTACATGTTGTTCCATAAAGAATTTAAATGCCTGAGGTGAATAACTCTGAATACGAGATTCCCTTCGCTCTTCATCTCTCTTGTTTTTTCTAACAGTGATAGGTGAAGTTGTAATCTGCTTCTTTTCTTTATCCCCACTATCTACATTTTCAAAACTTTTCTCATCCTCATCTTCCTTGGGCAAGCTAGACTGATCCTCTTTGCTACACTTATTTATTGATTCATATGGAGGAACTGGTGGGTTTTGGTGTAGCAGATGTTTTGGATAAGGTGGCGGTGGACCTTGATAGGTTGGAGCTTCAGCAACAGGTGGCATAACAGTCATATTTGAAGTGGTACCCTCAGAAAAAGGGCTGGGTTGAACAGTTTGAACTGGCTGTGGTATCCAAGAAGGGTGGGTAGGTGCTAAAGCAGTCTGTAGCTCTGGTTTTAATACACGCATGCTTTTCACAGGCTGTTGAATAGGAGCTGGCGTGATTGCAGTGACTGTTGTAGCTGAAGGCTGAGAATTAGCTGAGTGACTTGTTCTGTTTCCTAATGGGTTATTAAAAGAATTTGACCTGACTGGTATGTTAGGTTGCCATGTAGGAATTTCATGCCCGCTGCTTGGGGATGACTGGGCAGGAGCAGAAGATGACTGAGGCCAAGTTGTTTGTAGTCCAGGGACGTTAATGTTGTAAAGTTCCATGTTATGACTATTTCTGTTTGGCACCATCATAGACTGAGGCATGTTTCCATTTGTATATGATGAAGGCGCAGTAGATCCCCCTGCCTGTAAAGTGGAAGGGCTTTGTCCATTAGTTGGGGTCAGAGGATATGGAGGGGGTGGCTGCCGATTCACAGTGCCAGCAGGGACAACATTTTGGTGTATCATAAAGTCAGTTTGACCACCATTCTGAATTCCAGATCTCCCTGGTGTAAAGTTAAATTTGTTAGAACTCTGCATGATGATTGGTTGTCTGCCAACAGGAACAGAGCCAAGGCCTCTCTGTCCCTGGTTAGGAGGATTCATGGTGGAAGTGTTAAGAGGTGGTGGATAGCCCTCTTGCCACGCCCCAGGTGGAACAGGAGAGATTCGGGAGATTACATATTCCATGTTCCCAGAATACCGCTTTGTTTGAGAGTTTGGTTCCCACGATGGGGGAGGTGGAGTTGTACCTCGTGGAGGGGGAGTCTGGCCTCTTGGAGGAGGTGGTGGAGTGACACTCCTTACTTGAGGAGGTGGAGGCGGGTTTACTCTCTGTCCATTGTTTGGGTGAGCTTGAGCAAATGCTGTTATACCGGATCCAGACAAAGGTCTTCCTACATCTGTCTGCGAGTTGGGACTTTCAGAACGATAGGCTACACTTTCTCCTAGAGGTGGGCCATGTCTCTGAGGAACCAAGGACTCTTTAGAACCTTTCCAGCTTTGTTTGCGGTTAATTGATTGTTGCACACTTCCTATAATCATAAAAGAGAGAAAAATCAAGTTTTCAACCTCTTAGTTTTGAAGAATTTGGAATTTCAATACTCCCAAATAATACTCAATTCTCTTTCAAGAACTATAAAAATAGGAATGACTTCAAGAAATCTGTTGTACAACATGGTGACTAGTTAATAACAATGTATTGTATTCTTGAAAATTGCTGGAATTTTAAGTGTTCTCACTGCAAAAAATATGTGAAGTAGAACATATGTTAATTAGCTCAATTCAGCTCAAAAAGAAAATACTGTAAGATTTCGGGAAGTGGTTTTATTTTACCTTTTAAAATTTTCTTTTTTTACTAGGTAATACATTCTCGTTGTCCCAAATTTACAGGATACAAAACGGTACCTAGTCTGTCCTTTAGCCTACCACTTTCCTTCCTTGAAGGTATTCAATGTCATCAGGGAGATATCTGAGAGATACAAAATTTTGTGCAGATAGCATTTTATATATATGCATGTGGATCTGTAGATAAATTATTAGAGGAGAAACTACTGAGTCAAAGGGTATATTCATTTGTAATTTTGACAGATGTAATTACTAATTTTAATATGACTTTTAAAACAAAAAAGTTAACAGCTGATAATCAGCTGAATACTTTAAGGTACATAGATTTTTTGGGTTTTTTGTTGTTTTTTTTTTGTTGCTGGGGATCAAACTCACAGGCAAGCACTCTCACCACTGAGCTAAATCCCCAGCCCCAGTAAGATAGAGATTTAACAGGGTCTGTTTTTAGTGGAATTTCCAAGTAAATGAAAAAAGTAAGAAAATATACAATAACAAAAAATAAAGCATTTAAATAGAACAGTTTGGCCGTCTGGGAAAAATATGTAATACAGTAAAAACATACACTGTTGGGGCTCAGGAAATGATACCCCAAAGTTTTGACAAGCTGAACTGGAGAAACAGTTTTAGAATTAAGGTCTCTTTGACCTTCCCCTGCCCTCCTCTCTCTGTGTTCACTAATCCTTTCTCTCTGAAGCCCTTATGTGACTAGAAAGTTCCCTTCTCTGAAGGAATGCAATTGTTAAGAAATATTACTAACCAGAAAGGATTAACCACAGGAGAAGTGACTGAAAAGCAATTCCAGACTTAGAGCCCACGGGAATTTTGTCTGAAGCCACTGTCTATTCTTGGGTTCATTCATCTCCTCTAAAAATCACTTACTTCTCTTCTAATACTGCCCATATCCCCACATACATATTTTACTCTTCCTTATGAAGAACATATTTAAGTCTCAACAATTTGACCCCTTTGAGTTTTTATATTTCATATGGCTCCTGCACACATAAATTTGGATGCCTTAAAAAAAATTTGTATGCCTCTGCTCATATTAATGTATTGTTCATTTATTTCAGCAGACTTAAACCTGAATCTTCAGAGAGAAGAATTCTTTCACTGTTACAATATATTTGTATAAAAGACTATAAAACTATACATTCCAGAAGGATTAAAGATTAAATATTAAAGACAAAGCTATATAAATACTAAAAGAAACAAGCCATTAAATAGTTTGGGAGTACTTGAAGGTATTCCCAAGCATGACAAAGATGGAGATCTAAATACGTAAAACACCTATCACTATTCAAAACAAAACAAGAAATACCTACAAATAGGAAAGATCAGTATCATCCTGGAAGAAAATATATATAACAACATATGAGAAAAAAAGCAGTAAACATTCAGAATGTACAATTACACACTCCATTTCATGTAGTATGGGCAGCATTTAGATTTCTGACTTCTGGGAAAGTCATCACTCTGAGCAAGTCAGAAAAGTTCTCTGGCCATCAGCCTCATGGTCACTTTCCTTAGATGATCAGTGGAGACCAAAACCACCATGTCACTCACCTAGCTTTTATCAGTTAAAATGTAAGTCTCCACAACCCTGCAATACATGGCCACTGCTGCTGTTCTGTGCCTCTGTTAGAGCGCTCTACATTTTTATACTTCTCAGACTTTGCCACACCTTCCAGACTGCTCTATTGTACAACCAGTGCTTTTCTGTCACTGACTTTTGTTACTTTCAGCCCTTTGAGATTATGGTATCCTTAAAAATAAATGAGGCCAAAAGGCAGAGTTCTACAGCTCTCCATTTATGATCCTAGGTCATTATTCCTTTTAAAAAGCCATCTCTGCTTGCCTGGCATGTGCAATGCCCTGGGTTCAATCCCCAGCAATGACAAACAATAAAAAGCCAGAGCTTTTGTAGTTCATCTCTGGAGGGCCAGGTCCATTTCCCTGACCTAATGAGTTCCTACTCCCTTTCGCATTTATCCACAACTTTGGTATTTGATCTACCCTAAGGTCTATAACCTCAACATCCACATGGATGAACCAAAACTATCCTCATCTTTCAGCTCCTTGACCCACTCTCTCCACTGTATCAAGTTATCATTCTTAAGATCATACTTCGAATTTTTACATCACTCATCTATTCTTCTTTCATAATGAATGCAAGGTTTATACTCGCCAATTCCTCCTCTTTTGATTAACCCTATCACAAAAGTTCCTCAACCTCATCAAGAGCTCCAAGATTAATCCTCCATTTCATCAGTCCTCTCTATGGCACATTTGATCTAGTATAAATTCATGGTTCATCACTTCTTTCTTCTCTCTGTATTGCTTTTCTTCTTTCATCCTTTTTTTTTTTTTTTTTTTTTTTTGGTACCAGGAATCAAACTCAGGGCCTCATGCTTGCGAGGCAAACACTCTAACCACTGAGCTAAATCCCTGGCCCTCTTTCATCCTTTTGATTTCATCACTAAATATTTATTGAGCATCCACTACACACCAGGGATTCCTCTACGCAATTCAAATACATTAGTGAACAAGGTAACACCTCTGGACCCAGGGAACCTATATTCACAAGGAAAGACACAGACAATAAACAAGTGAATAGGGGCTGGGAATTCAGCTCAGTGGTTAGAGTGCTTGCCTTGCAAGCGCAAGGCCCTGAGTTTGATTCCTGCCACAAAATGAATAATAAATAAATAAACAAGTGAATAAACAAAGTAATTTCAGGGCATAAGAAATCCTTTATGTAAAACAAATTGTGTCAAATGAGAGAGAGAGAGAGAGAAAGAAATGAAATTCAGCAGTTAGAAAAGGCTCCTCTGGGAGATGACATAGAGCTAAGATTGGGTAATGGTTCTAAGGTGGGAGCTTGGTATTTTCTAAGAACAAAAAGAAACATGAGCTGGGCATAGTGGGGTGTGGTGATGAACACCTATACTTCCAGCACTTGGAAGGCTGAGGCAGAAGGATTACAAGTTCAAATATATCAAGTTCAAGGGTAGCCCGGACTACACATAGCAAGACCCTGTCTCCAAAAGAAAAAAAGAAAGGAAATCAGATATGGTCAGAGACCAATAAATGAAGGGAAGAGTAATACTAGATAAAATCTATAAGGTAGTCAAGTCATGGAGAGAAGTTCAGAAGCCACTGAAGGCAAAGGAAGAATATGCTCTAAGGAAGGACTTCAACTACCCTTTTAGCATTATTATCTAACTTATTATGCACTTGTTTAAAATTCTGGTCATGCGAAATTCCAGCTATCTCCTTTTTCTTCCCACATCCACCAGAAAAGATAATATAACAGGCAAGTTGATTTTACTATAAATTCATGACTAGCATCTTCAAATGACCTTAGCACTGCCTGGAAATCCTATCTTTTCTTTTTTTTTTTTTTTGTTTTGATGCCAGGGATCGAACTCAGGGCCTTGCGCTTCCCAGGCAAGCACTCTAAGCACTGAGCTAAATCCCCAGTCCCATTCTATTGTTTCTTTAATCTCCACTGCTTCCATCCTTGGTCTCCTCAAATTGCTTGGCCAGATTGTTATCCACAACTCTTAGCAAATAATAGTTTCTACTTCAGAGAAAAGACATCAAAAAGTAACTTCTTGGGGCTGGGGATTTAGCTCAGTGGTTAAAGTGCTTGCCTTGCAAGCACAAGGACCTGAGTTCGATCCCCAGCACCAAAAAAAAAAAAAAAAAAAAGTAACTTCTTGATCTAACCTACATACCTAGGCCTCTCTGCTGCTATTATGGCTGTTCCTCTTTCTGATAAAGCTAACAATTCTTCATCCTATGCTTTGGATCTCATCTCCTCCTTTATCTGAGCCTTTTCTCTTGAATATATAATTTCATCCTCTTAACTAGGATCATCCAATTATCTTTTAAACATGTATAAGTTTTTCCTATTAAAAAAGATAATAAGACTCTTCTTCCATTCCTATTTAGGCCTCTTATCTCTAAGTGTTACCTGGTGCTGATGTAAATACTGATACTGGCCTCCTATGAGTTCAGTGTTAAGTACAGAAGTTGAGAGAAGTGAGGAACTTTACAGACCACCCTTCCCAAAAGTTTTGATTTTTATTTTGGCAGTGCTGAGGACTGAATCCAGGGCCTTGCAAATGCTAAGCAAAGGCTCCACCACTAAATTACACCACCCTTTTTGGTGTTTTGAGACAGGGTCTTGCTATGTAGTTCAGGTTGGTCTTGGACTCACTATGTAGCCCAGTGTGGCTCTCAACTGGCAGCAATGCTTCTGCCTCAGTTTTGGGATTACAGGTGTACACTACCATGTCCGGCCCTATGCCTTTTTAAATTTTACATACTTTAAAACAGGGTCTTACAAGTCTCAGCCTCATGAGTAACTAAGATTACAGGCTTGCACCACCATGCCTAACTTTTTACATAAATTTGACAGAGTAATCAGATGTCTGTTAAATCTAATAATAAAATACTTTATGTGCCACTTTTATTTCTTTGTGGTATAAAAACTTGGTACCTCGCTATATGTAAGTGCCTCACTACAACCATCCTTGTAAATCCTTGTCTTTCTCCAGTTATCAGCTGTTTCTCTGGAAGGTTTTCTGTTCTTGATTAGACCAAAATCCCTCTCTTACAGGAATTCACAGTACCATGTAATTCTCTACTCTTCATTCACACTTACGCAGCTGTACTTCTGCATATGTTTGTGCAATTTATCTGAGTTCCTGTTACTACAATGTAAACTCTACAAAAGGGCAGAACTTACCCAATGCCAGGCAGAGGGCCTGAAACAGTAATCAATCAAAATTTGTTGAATAAATGGAAGAATGACTAAAGACCTCTCGTAAGTCAAAAAACAAATACAAGATTAACAAAGACATAAAATGGTGGTGCATGCCTGTAATCCCAGCACTCGGGAGGTGGAGGCAGGAGGATCTCCATGAGTTCAAGATCAGCCTGGGATACACAGTGAGTTCAAGGCCTGCCTGAACTACATAATGAGACTTTGTCTCAATCAATCAATCAATCAATCAATAAAAATAAATAACTAGTAAGAGGCTAGAGGTATAGCTCAGTGGTAAATCATGTGCTTTCCAGCACATACAAAGCCCTGAATTCACTCAGCCCCCAGCACCAAACAAAGAAGAAACAAACAAAGGAAACTGCATTGGGCATGGTGGCACATGCTCTTAATCCCAGGAGGCTGAGGCAGGAAGATTGTAAATTCAAGGCCCAGCCCAGGCAACTCAGGAATACTCTGTCTCAAAATAAAAAAGTGACACGACTGGGGATGTCGCTCAGTGCTCCTTGGGTTCAATCCCCAGTACTGCAAACAAAACAAAACAGCCATTCAATGTTCATCAGTCATCAAAGAAATGTGAATGTAAAATGAGACAATATTATCAATTACAAAAAAATTTATCAATTACATAGACAAAAATAATATATTGTACTGGCTTTACAAATATTTAGTTCTTATGGTCAACAGATAGGGAAAATGTAAGTTGGTACCACGGTTTTGGGGTGGGTGAGTACTGGAGATTAAACCCAGGACTCCATACAGAGCTACTTCCCCAGCTCCCTGCGCCTTTTGAGACAGGGTCTCAGTATGTCCTTAAATCACTCCGGCTAGGCTTGAATTTATAATCCTCCTGCCCCAGCCTCCCAGATTACAGGTGTGGACAATATCCCTGGTTTATTTGGTACCACCTTTCTAGATGATAATATCTATATGAAACTGTAAACATCTTTCAAATATTTAAAATTTATTTTTAGAAAATCACTAGCTATATACAAAGTAGGTATATAGGTCAAAACAAAACAAAACAAAACCCCAAAAATGGGAGATCATTAAATAAAGTATGTAGAGCTATTAAAATTATTTTGTATGTAGGGCTGGGTGGGGTGGTATATGCCTGTAATCCCAGCACTCGGGAGGTCCTGGGTTCGATCCCCAGTAACACACACACACACACACACACGCACACACACGCACGCACGCAGAGCATTTTCTTCTGCTTAACTGTATCATTCTTAAAATATTAAAAAAAAAATAAAAAGGTATTTATTAACTGGAGTCTGAATGATGGTATTTCTGGGTAAAAACGATGTGTTTCAGTTGCAATATAACCAATCAAGTATTTCTCAGCCTAGACTGATGCTTATCAGAACTACCTATTAACTTTTAAATGTGAGGGCCCCATCCTCAAATTTATTCATTTTGATATAACAGTATAACATTATTTTGAGACTTGCAATTAACTGGGGGATGTGAGGGCGATCTGGCTGCGACATCTGTCACCCCGCTGATCGCCACGGTTGATTTGGCTGATCTGGCTGGCTAGGGGGGGTGTCCCCTTCCTCCCTCAACTGCTCCATGTGCGTCCCTCCCGAAGCTGCACACTTGGTGGCTTGGTCAAAGAGGACAACCACCTCTGATAGAGGACCATTCCCTCGGTCAAGAGTATATGAGGAGCTGCGCTCCCCTGCTACAACCTCCAAACGAGCTCTCAATTAGCTGGGATGCGTCTAACAATTTCTAAAACCAAAGGTTTGATATACTTAAGTGCTACAAACTGTACCATAAAAGAGACTAGAAAAAAAATGTTGATTAATCACCTGGTTTCATGCTGGCATTAATAGGTCTGGCAGCTGCTGTAGCCATTTGCTCCCGCCGAGGATCTTGGTAACTCATTTTACTAATAAATTCAATTGCTGCTTCTATACTTCTATTATTAGTTTTCTGAAGAGCCTGCACAACCATATCCTGGTAAGTTTAAAAAAAGAAATAAAATTTAAATCTTATGATTAATAGGAGGGAAAGAACAATGTGAATTCCACCAGAGGAATTCATAATTATGAAGGACAGGGACCTAAACACATTAATTGTCCTCTTTGTAACTATTAAAAATACCACCACCATCACAACAAAACAACCATAAATCTCAAATTACTAGGGCTGGGGATTTAGCACAGTGGTAGAGCTCTTGCAGAGCAAGTGCAAGGCCCTGAGTTCAATCCCCAGAACCCCCCCAAAATCTCAAATTATTAAACAAAATAAATCCTCAAACTTTAATATGTTTAATATTTTTGACTTTATGTAACAATTTTTCCTTCTAGGATTTTCTTTGGGGTACAACCATGGCAATATAACTAATTACTTCTTGTTTTTAATTTGATTCTTATATAAACAAAAACTATTAGATTGTTTACAAAGTTATCAATCAAAATACTGAAAAATACTTTTTAGTATCATTGAAGCATTTTATGAAGCACTTTTACCACTGTGTATATTAGAAAAAAAAAGTGTAGTTCTGTTTGTTTCCCCTTAGAGTTTACATTTTCAGGGAATTATATTTATAGGGAACAAATATAGGACAAATGGTAGAAGATATAATTACATGATGAAGACTTTAGGAGGTTAGATGGTATGAGATAAGAAACAAAATTTAGAATCAGTCTGATCTGAGACTGAACAGCTCCACTTTAGAATTGTGTGAACTCTGGTAAGTTGTTTTAACATTTCAGAGCCTCAGTTTCTTCAACTGTAATAAATTTTTAGGGTTGATGTCAGGATTAAATACGAAAACAAGGAAAATCCATAAGTGCAGTGCTTAGAGTTCAAATGTTGGGTGTCTTCCTCCATCCCTTGTCCTTTATGGTAAGCATACACATAAATTATAAACTAACATGCAGACAGTATACAGATGTGCATTTATCAAGAAGTGGACAAACCAGGTGTGGTGGCATAGGCCTGTAATCCCAGCACTCGGGAGGCCGAGGTAGGGGATCACTGCAAGTCCAAGGTCAGCCTGGGCTATATAATGAGTTCAAGGCCTCCCTGAACTACATAGTGAGACTCTGTTTAAAAAAAAAACAAAAAACAAAAAACAAAAAACACAACTTACTTGTCCTAGAGGATTAAGTATTTCAAATGACATTCTAAAATGTTATTATGGCTTAGTGGCTTAGAAACACTAATGGGTGAATAGGCTACTAATAAAAGATTACCCTATTGGAAATAAATGTGAAACCAAAAAAGGCTATGGTAGAGCCAGGGGTGAACATGCCTATAATCCCAGGTACTCGGCAGACTAAAACAAAAGGACTGCATTTGATGCCAGCCTGGGCAACTTAGCAAGATCCTGCCTCAAAATAAAAAAATAAAAAGGGCTGGGTTTATAGCTCAGTGGGAGAGTGTTTGCCTAGCATGTGAGAAGCCGCAGGTTCAATCCCCCATACAACAACAGCAACAAAAAATTTGTGATAGAAACCCATTGTCTACTCAAGATATGTAAGATTCATTATCATTTTCTTGAAAGAGTTACAATCTTGTTGGAAGAAGCATGGTTCTGGAATAATTTTGCTATTTCTGATTTAGGTACTGGTCCTTTGTGCATCCTGTGTCCTAGGCAATAGATACCACAGCTGTGCTAGAGCATGCTGCCACCAAGAAGTAAAATTCAAGAGATCCTCCTCAGAATCCTAAGGACTAACATTTTTAAGAAGCTGAGTGAGTTTGATCCTCGGTACCACAAAAAAAAGAAAAAAAAAAAAAAAGAAGCTGAGCCAATGATAACTATTTAAACTGAATCACTATCTTGTTTAAAGCATTATTTGTATTTTTGTTAAAAGCCACCAAATTCAATTCACTGCTGAAGCAAAGATAAGATAGTCACATTTTAGGACAATTAGACTTTACAAATTTGTAATGAGATACAAATAAATTAGTAAGTCTCATTTTATATGCAAATTTAAAATAACACAAATCACCTAAAATTAAAATTCATCTGTGAATACTTAATTTTAAAACTGGTTAAGACAAGTGAAGCCAAGTAACTATTTATGCTATTTATCTATCACATAGCAGTGCTACCTCGGCTGGCAAGAAATTGGCACACTATTCTTCTTCAGTATTATGGGAATCATTCTTGTTAAATACACTGGGATTTCAGCCTGTGAGTTTGGTGATTATTATCCTGTTTTTTTTATATTTACTGCTATGTTTTAAAATATATTTTATATCTATAACATCAACCAAGTATTGAGTAAATGAGGGTGTTAGTGTGAAAAAGAACACCTTCAAATTGGTAACTTCTGGATATAAGTTTTACGTGATAAGAAAACAATATATGCACATACTTACACCTATTAAAAATACACTCCAGTGATTGTGTATTTATTTTTTTCTTTTCTTTCTTATTTTTGTGGTACCGGAGATTGAACTCTGGAAGACTCTGCCACTGAGCTACATACCCAGCCCTTTTTATTTTTTTATTTCGAGATACAGTCTTGCTAAATTGCCCAGGCTGACATTGAACTCATGATCTTCCTGCCTCAGTCTCCCAAGTAGCTGAGATAATGAGTATGTGCCACTGTACCCAATGACTGAATATTAATATGTTCCATGGATATATCACTTGTATTTAACATCTTTTGTGTGTGTGTGTGTGTGCCAGGGATTGAACTTGGGGCCTTGTGATTGCTAGGCAAGCACTCTAACCACTGAGCTAAATCCCTGGCCAACATTTAATCTTATTAAGAACTTAATCTAGAAATATTTGAGCTTTTAATTCTACACAGTTACCAGAAACATTCTCAAAAGAAAAAAAGAAAGCAACTGTCTTGAACCTGGAACAGCTCATAAATGGAGTATGTTAGGGTTTATGAAATAGTAAAAAGAATGGAATGAAAACTCGGTTAAGAATTCTGAAGTATCAAGTTAGGCTTGTTGATGGTCTACAGTATAATGGGAAGCTACAGAATAAGTGACTCAAGGAGATGGCAGAAGCAGATTGCCATATTCTTTATATAACTCTTAGCATAAATAATGCCATGCCTTCACTATTTGGACAAATGAGGACAATAAATGTCTAAGCACTCCCGATGAACCAACCTTGCTTAAGGGTTATTAGTGTCATGAAGTGGCAATTTTGAAAGCACCGAATCCTAACCACTGGACCACCCAGGAGCATAGAAGTGACAATTTTGAGATGTATGACTGGACTAAAACTAACATAACTTTGTAATGCAAAGCCATTATTTTTATTACTGCCAATAAATAAAAAATAGGACATTAGTGTTGGGGATGTTGCTCAGTGGTACAAAGAAAGAAAAAGACATTGAACAATTCTTTAGATTTCTTAAAACTACGTACATCAGAAAGAATTTTTAAGTCCCTTAAAGATATGGACCATGTCTAGTAAGACTTATCCTTACTGATGGGTTCACTCATCTATGGAGTGACTTATCTGACATATTACCACCTAGTGGCCTTTATACCTGTGTGACTTGATAAACTGTCTTTCCTTAGCAATATATAAGAAGAAAGAATAACATCAGTGAGTCTCTTTATTCTTTGCCTTTTGGCTAAGTAGGAAAAAAGTGCTCTGGAGAATCTCCATTCCAGCCATTTTCTTGATCCTATACAAGAACTATTCAAAGTTCTTTCTTCCTTTTCCTCTCTGTAATTTCTGGTATGAATCCAGTATTTTTAGAGCATGTACATATAAAATGATAGGCAATAATTTTAATCAAACAGGTAACTAGAATGAGCTGGAAAGAATTACCTTTTCTCCTCCAGTTTAGTTGTAAATTTGTTTTAAAATCCTTTATTACAGGTGTTGGGGATTTAGCTCAGTAGTAGAGTGATTGCCTAGCAAGCCTAAGGCCCTGAGTTCGATCCCCAGCACCAAAAAACAAAAAGTAGAATTTAGTTACAGACAGCAAAGAAGAAACTAAAGAAATAACAATTACTTTGTTATAATTAATTGAATTGTAAACATTCAATGGAATACACAAATTTGTACAGTTAAATTCTTAGAGCATGAGCTCACCTAAAAAAAGTGCTATTATATAGTAAACAGTGAGAAGAACAAAGTTCTTACCTCATCAAATCCAGCAGCCTGCAAATCTTGAAACATTTGTGGATTAACTTCTGAAGTACTCCGGGAGGAAGAACTTGTTTCATTTGCAAATGGTAATAAAGAGTTTCGAATTTCTTGCAAGGCTTTATGATAGGTCCCAAATTTGGGTGGATTTCTCACTTGTCGAGCATCTTCAGTTGACATTTTGGTCATGTTATGCTCAGCCTTAGCAGCATCTGATGGTTTGGATAAATTCCTAAGGGATTCCCGAATTTCTTGCAACATTTGCCGGCTGCTGCCAGTGTAGTTACTGGCAGGAAAGGTCTTAGGCCTCATTTGTCTATATCCTTCTGGCTTTTCACTCCTCTTCATGAAAACATCTATGTATGTAACCCACACAAAGGACTTCTTTATGAGCTAGTTGATAGATTCAAACTTTCTATTGAACAAAAGTGAAAATAATTCGATGAAGTCTTCAGGAACATTAAAATTCCTAATAATCTAAATAACTCTGTAAAAGAAAAAATAAATAACAGCTATAACTGGTAAAGCAGTACAATGGACCTCAATGATAAAGGAGTAAAGATATCTACCTTATAGTTCTGGCTCCATTAAGGATTTCCTGTAGGATCAGAACAAGATACTTGGCCTCTCTGTGCCTATTTCCTAGTCTATAAAACAGATTTACCTGATTTGCCTCAAGCAGTACAGACATTCCTTGTTTAACAACTAAGTCCAGTTCTTTTTTTTTTTTTTTTTTGGTGCCGGGGATCGAACTCAGGACCTTGTACTTACAAGGCAAGCACTGTAACCACTGAGCTAAATCCCCAGCCCCATGAGTCCAGTTTTTACGACTAGGTTGTTAAATGAATTGATCGCTAAATGAAGAATTGTATATAGTATATACAGAACAAATAAATGGTCAAAGAAAACTGCAAGTTGATAACTTTGCATTTATTTGCATAACACATGCAGTACTGTGTAACAGAACATAAAATTACAGTACTGTACAATCAACAAAAATTACCATACTGTATAAAGAAGGTATACTGTACCGTACCAGAAATAGACATTGAGGCTCTATAAATAAGTTGTACAGAACTGTACCAAAAAAAAAAAAAAAAAAAAAAAAAAAAAAAAAAAAAAAAAAAAAAAAGGTCATAAGTCTTAGCAGCAGGTAGTAAACCCAAACAGCCAGTCTCAGTACTAAGTCTGAAAAGTTGTTAAACAAGTAGGTCATTAAATGAGGAATGTCTGTAGTCATAATAAAAAATAGTAATTTTAAGAGTGCTTTAGTGCTGGGTGTGGTGGCACACACCAGCAATCCCAGCACTCTGGGAGGCCAGGAGGCTGAGGCAGAAGGATCATAAATTCTATCCCAGCCTGAGCAACTTGGTGAGTTTGTGAAACCCTGTCTCAAAATAAAAAAGTTTAAAAGAGGACGTAGCTCAGTGCAAAGGCGCTGGGTTCAATCTCTAGTACTATTAAACAAAATGAAACAAACAAAATGTGCCCTAGTAAGTATATAAAGAATATTAAAATGCAGAAGATTACTACATAAATAAAACAATAGACAACCTCTCATTATCAACTTCACCTAGAGGCTCCAATTTTAAATTTTACAAATTAGACCTCAGTGCAGGATTTCTTTTAAAAAAAAGGATATTGCTGCTTTAAGATTTTTAAACCACTAGTCCAAAAGATCTCATGTTTCAAAAGGAGATGCTTGGGTTATTCCCTAAACTGTAGAATGGAATTATACAGACAGTAAGCTTATCAACAATGAGATAGGGAAAGGATCTCTGAGGTTAACTTGTCTTATTCCTCAGTTACACAAATATCTTCTACAACATACTGGAAGAACAGTCACCTAAAGTCTACTTAAATGTCTCCATTGATAAGGAAAATTATTAACTCAAAAAGCCATTTCATTTGTGTCCTGTAATAATATAAATATTTTCTTCACGTGAAGCGACATGAAATTTCACCCACTGCCTACTGACAACTAGTTACTGGTTAGTGCTAAACAATTTTGCCTGGCTTCTTATCTAACCATTCTAATAACTCTGTGAGGTAGACTGGGGATTTCTACCTTGTAAATGAAAAAACTAAAGTTCAGAGAGTTTGGGCAAAATAGTACGTAAGTGGTACTGCTGAGATTTGAAACATAATTATCTACTGAGAGTCTGTTTCTAGTCTAATTAAATGTAATTAACACTCATATTACACAAAGATGTCTATTAATTAGATAGGTATGTAGATATTTCTATGATTTAGCTTTCTCCCCTGTGTTACTTCCTCACAGAACCTTTCCTTGGTCACTTGATTACCCTGCTTTAAGGATTCCTTTTTAAATTAAGAATTTTTGAGACTGAGTCTCACTATGTGGTCTAGGCTGGCCTGGAACTCTTGATCTTTCTGCTTCAGCCTCCTAAGTGCTGGGATTATAGGCATGTGCCACCATGCCCCACTATTTTATTATTATGGTAAAAAAAAAATTATATATATAAAAATTGCCTTTTAACCAATCTTTATAAATTGTGTCATAACAGAACTGTTAAAATAAGTGCATCTTTAAATTCTCAATAATTTATATTTTGGAAATTAATTATCTCCACATATGCACATATTTGCAGCAGACTTGAAACAGGATGCAGGCTGTTATGGCTTATGTCTAGATGGCCCTCCTCACAGGTGGGGCTTTTTCAAAGGTAGCTGTATCTAGAGTGTGTGGTTACTAAATTAGTCCACCGACTGGTTTGGCATAGTTCTGCTGGGATCAAGGATGTGATACTAGGATTAAGGGAACTAGGGTTAAAGGTGGGAATGCTACCTGCTTTAAAGGTGAGTAGCCTGGATAAAATATAAGGGACAGAAAGAGGCTTGTCTATCCCTTGCTTGCCTTGCTGCCTTCTGCCTGCTGTGAACTGTTTCTCCTCTGCAGTGCCTGTCTGCCATGCCATCCTGTCTTCAATCCAGTCAATTATGGACTGAAACCTCTACACACTGTGAGCTAAATAAACCTTTCCTCCTTCAACTTTGTGTGGTATTTTCTCTCAGCAAAGAGAAAAGTAACTAAAATGCAGCTCTTAGCATATCAGTAGAAGTATAGTTTCTTGATAACTTCACCTCATTAGTCAGTATTTTTGTGGTACAATTGCTAAATTAGTTATGAATCATGAAAGTTTAAGCAGTCAAACCCCATTTTGTTAAAAAAAAACTGTTTAACCTCATTTTTACCCCATTTTGTTAAAAAAAAAAACCTTTGCGAATGTCTTGCTGAAAAATGAAAATTATGCATAGTCTGTCTACAGTGCAACCCAGTTTAATAATGATTTCAGAAATGAAATTAGGACATACCTTGTCCTTTCAAGAAAGAAGGTGGTTGACAATGATAAACATTTTCTTTTCTAAGCCTCCCTAAAATAGTCATGTTTAATAGTTTACTAATGAATCTTTTTGGACTTAACCGTTTTTTCACTATCTAAAGTTTGCAGACTTTACCCCTGGCTTTTTCTGAAAAGGAAGATATTTTCCATATATTCTGGAGCTTACTATTTCTCCAGAAAGATTAACAACAGTGGTTGTGTAGTCTCACACGTCAATTCACTTAGTATCTGGATTGCAATTCATTTTTAGCATCTAGGATTCTCTTAATATTTCATTTGTTGGGTATATTAGTCAGCTTTCCCACTGCTGGACACATTACCTGACACCCACAATTTAATGGAGGAGAAATTTAATTTGGTTCACAGTCAGCAGGCTCCAAGGCAGAAACATCATGGTAGAAGGGTAGAGCATAGTTGCTTAGTTCAAGCAGACCAGGGGAACAGTGCCCAAAAAAAGGGGGCCAAGGACCTTATACTGTATAGTATTAACCATTACCCACCCAGACACATCTAGCATTCTTTAGTTAATTCCAAAGCCAATCAAGTTGACACAGTGAAGCATAACCACCGCATATATAAATACATAATTTACCGCCCTCTACAGAGAATCACTGTTAAGTACACTGAATAATGACCTCTCAGGGGTTGGGGATTTACCTCAAGTGGTAGAGGGTATGCCTAGCAAGCACAAGGCCCTGTGTTTGATCCCCAGCACCCCCACCCCAAAAATGACCTTTCAAAAGATGCCATCTTCTTCTTCTTTTTTTTTGAGACAGAGTCTCACTATGTAGTTCAGGCCAGCCTTGAATTTGTGGTGAATACTCTTCTCATAAGGATGCCACTTCTAATCCCTGCAATTTGTAAGTATTATTTTACTTGAAAAAAGGAATTATGATTAAATTAAAGAGCTTAGTGTGGGTGGCAGTAGTAAAAAAAAAACAAAAGTTAAGGATTTTGCTATGGGGAGATTATCATGGATCATCCAGATGAGCCCTACGTGCAATTGCAGGTACCCGTACGAGAAGCAGAAGAAATTTGATTTAGGGGGCAATATAATGAAGGAGGCAGAGACCACAGCAATATGGTGAGAAGCCAAGGAATGTAGGCAGCCAAAAGAAGGTGGAAGTGGCAAGGATGATCTTCTCTCCTATATCTTCCAAAGGGACAGCAGCCTTGCTAGCACCTTGATGTTGGATTTCTGGCCTCCAGAACTATAAAAGGATAAATTTGCATTGTTTTATGCCACCCAGTTTATAGTGATTTGTTACACAAGCCATAGGAAACTAACGGAACCATTATTAATACTGCATATTCTACAATATACTACTAACCAAAATGGAATAATACACAAAATATAACATCTCACTCTTTTATGCTACCGTGGGCATTTACAAGACAATGTATTGTTACCCAAATTTACCTTGTTTAATTTAATCTTTTTTCTCCCAGAGCATAAAAGTCATGTGCTACAGAATAAACTTAAGAAAACGTAGACCAGAGTGAATATAGTTGAACTTTTCCAAAATAGAAAATTAAGAAGGAAAATGATCAAAGAGCTCTAGATCTTGTAATGGGTCTGCCACAAACTCTTATTAAAATACAAAATACAGTGCTGAGGGATGTAGCTCAGCACTAACAGTTTTTGCCTACCATGTGAGGCCCTTGGTTTGGACCCTAGCACTGCCAAGAAATGCAAAATACATTTAAAACACACAGAATTTTTTTAAAGAAACCATTAATTCCATGAAACTATATCACTTCATTAGCTCTTCAGAAGGGGGAAGAGAAGAGAAAGGGGAAGCGAAGAGAATTCAGATGTATTACGTACATGTACCAACTCCCCACAATGAATGTAATCACGTACTGCAAACACATACTAATAACAAAAATCCATTAGCTCTTGAGGAGAAATAACATTACATTAAACATTATATTTAAACATTTCAGGTGTAAGATGAACTGCATTTAGAAATGCAGATTTTAGAAATGCAGATTTCAGAAATGTTAGAGCAGAGGAATTACAAACTGATTTCAGAAATGCTAGAGTAAACCGGGCCTTGTGGTACATGCCTATAATCCCAGCACTTGGGAGGCTGAGGCAGGAGGATTGCCCTGAGTTCCAGAGTCTGAGGCCAGTCTGGGTCAAATAGTGAGGTCAAAGTCAGTCTGAACTACATAGAGAGACCCTGTCTCAAAAAAACCAAAAAATAAAAATAAAAGGAGAGAAGAAAGAAAAGAAAAAGAAAAAAATGCTGAAGAAGAATTAAAGCATATCTTTATTCAGTTACTTTTGATAAATGTATTGTGACAGACTATATTCATACACTCCTATTTCTCAGATTAGCTCTGGCCAAAGCCTAGTGACCAGATGTGACATGTCTCAAATCTGGGCTGAGGCCCTTAAAGCCAGTATATGTATCTCTTTTCTGTTTCAGTAACAATACAGGTCACGTTTTGAGACAGTAGCTTCATAAAATGAAGAAAATGTGGATTGCTAAGCCACTGGATGGAAAGTCCCTCCTGAAATCTCCCCTGGTTAGTAAAGCCATTGATATTTTTTGACTTGTTACCGCAAAACAGTATTATTATTATTATTTATTATTATTATTGGAATAGACAAAAGCTGCCTAAATGAGGGCAAGCAGAATCTATTTATTCAGACTTTGCTATGGGAAAGGAATCAGCCACTATCACTGTTCCTCATGGAGACTCAAAGACAGGGGAGCGGGAGAGCTTTGGAAAAGGGAAGACTTCAGCTGTGCTGATTTAGCTTGTCTGCTAAGGGAAGCTGGAGGTGGGCTAACTATAAAAGTGGAATACCTTATGTGATTGCTTTGAGGACCACATATAGTTTTCTTTAATTTTTCCTGAACTGGAAGTAGGTACAAAAATTAGAGAAGTTTGTAGTCAATGACCAAGTTTAGTTCTTAGTAGTGACTTGCTATTCCTCCCCCATATCTGGTGGGTACCAATACTGCAGATCCTTGGAAAAAAATGAGGATTTTTTTGAGGGCTTGTTTCTCTTTCTCTTCATTGGATTTTGGGGGTTTGTTCTCTTCTTTTTTCTTCCTTTCCTTTTTTCTTCTTTATTTTGCACTCGTTTTTCCTTTTTCTTGTTTGTTGCTTTCTGTTACTTTTATCTAATTCTATTAATTTTATTTTACTCCTTAATAGGATCCCTAGCCAAGTATGGTAGTGCATGACTGTAATCCCAGCACTCATGAGGCTAAGGCAGGAGGATGCTGCAAATTTGAGATCAGCCTGGGCTACACAGTTCAAGGCTGGCCTGAACTACATTGCAAGACTATGTCTCAAAAAACAAACAAACAAAAAACAAAACATAAAATCTCATATCTCACTTTCTCTCCTACTTCTAATCTTCCTTTTTCAAATTTTACTTCATTTTCCCATTCCCAAGCCCATCTTTATTAATATTACTATTAAGCTTTACTAATTTCTAGATATTTAGCTGACTCTATACTACTACTATTGAATTATTTTCTATTGTTAATGTCAATATATGGCTTGTCTTTCGGTCTATATTATATTGCAGATCTCTTTCCGTTTTTTTTTTTTTTTGGTTTTGGGGATCAAACTCAGGGCCATGTGCTTGCAAGGCAAGCACTCTAACCACTGAATTAAGTCCCCAGTCCCTCTTTTCTATTGTTAAGGGTGGTAGAGTGATAATTTTTATTGGTTCATATGTTATAATCAATATCCAATTTGTCTTTAACTCTAGAATTGTTGCTGATTTTATTGCTACTGCCAGTTGGTGGCACAGTTGTTGCTATTTTTTTACTGTATGCCAATACAGTACCTGGTTGGTGTCTGTGCCATCATCAATACTGTGGTACATTTCCAGAGAACTGGGAGTTGGGCCAGTTACACCGCACCCTCCCCTCCCCAAATTAATGGAGGTGGTCATATCCACAGTGCATCAGTGGAAAGCAGACACTAAGTAAAGAGATCTCTATACTAGCAGCAAAGTCTCCACTATAAAAGACTTGCAACCTCAGCACAAAAACAAAAATAAATAAATAAATAAATAAACATGAGAAAACAGGGCAACAAAGTGCCTCCAAAAATTCCCAACTCCACATGGGGCATTGATGAGGAGGAATCAAAAGCCAAACAGCTGAATTATATGAAATAATAAAAGTCGAGACAAAAAAAAAAGGAGATTGAGAAAACATTCAACAAGCTCAAAGATGATATAACTAAAGAGATAACAGACTTAACAAAATGATCAGGGAGCTAAAAATGATACAAAACATGAGTGACCAGTTTAGCAAAAAATGGGAGTCCATGAAAAGATACCAAACAGAAATCCAGAAAATTAAAAATTCTATTGAAAGTATGAGCTACAGAAGTGACCCATGTGAGGACAAAGTGTCAGAACTGGAAGATAAGCTAGAATCTGGTGAACACATATACTCAGAGATACCTTAAAAATGACAAGAGATCATGGAAAATGGATCCAACAGCTGCAGCTGCTAGATGACACAAATAAGACTAATCTAAGAATAAATAAAATTAGTGAAAAATTGGACACAGCACAAATGGCATTAAAAAAAAACTTCTTCAGAGGAATAATAGCAAAAATCTTTCCAAGTATGGGGAAAAAAAAGTAACATACAGACTGCCATGCATGGTGATGCGCACCTGTAATCCCAGCACTCAGGAGGCTGAGGAGGGAGGATCACTGCGAGGGCAAGGCCAGCCTGGGCTACATACTGACATACAGGTAAGTGAGGCATGCAGAACCCCAAACAGTCACAATCAGAAAAGAACTTCTCCATGACACATCACAGCCAAAATTTTAGAAGTCCAACACAAAGACAGGATCTTAAAAGCTGTTAGAGAAAAGCAATAAATTACTTATAAAGGTAAACCCATTAGAATTATAGTAGACTTCTCAACACAAACTTTAAAGGCCAGGAAAGCTTGGAGTGAAGTATTTCGAATCCTAAGGAAAACAACTTCGAATCCAGACTAATATATTCTGCGAAACTATCTTTCAAAATTGATGGAGAATTAAGGTCTTTCCAAAGAGCACCTTATGAAATGCATGACTACCAAACTAGCACTCTGAAAAAATCTCAAGGATATCCACCTAGAAAGACACAATGAACCCAGGATGCTGAAAACTTAGGAAATCATACATCAGGTAGGGTGAGAAGCAGAAGGGGGAGGTGGAGAGAATCAACAACAGGAAAATAATACAATGACAGGAATAAGTCAGTATCTTTCAGTAATAACTGTTAATGTGAACAGTCTCGACTCCTCAATCAAAAGACAAAGATTGGAAATCAAAACAAAACAAAGCTAGAGCTTCCATCTGCCCCAGCTATTCCCCTTCTTCGTATCTTCCTGAAAGAGTTAAAACAGCGATATATGCACACCCATGTTTATAGCAGCACAATTTGTTAATAGCTAAATCTTGGAAACAGCCTATCAGTGGCTTAATGGACAAAGATGTGGTTTTTTTTCTATACAATGGAGTACTACTCTGCCATAAAGAAGGATAAACTTGAGACATTTTTAGGTAAATGGATGCAGCCTGAGACCACACTTTTAAGTGAAATAAAATGGACACACGTGTTTAAATATCACATTGTGTGAGAAACCAAAAGGGTAAATAAGGACCAAAATGGATGACAGATATTGAGAAGTAGGAAGAAAATATTCAAATGCAAAGGGGAGCAGGAGAGGGGAAAGGCGAAGGGAAGGAAAGGAAAAGGGAAATTAAAAAAAAAAAGAAAATAGGAGGAAAAAAATGGAAACAAACCTTTTGTAAATAAGCAGGGGAAGAAAGGTTGAAGGGAGGGGAGGGAAGTGAAGAAAAAAAAGAATCAAGATATATTATGTACAGGTACAAACCCCCTACGGTGAATGCGATCATTATGTATGTCAAAAGAATATCAATAAAATTAATTTTAAAAAATAAAATATGCAAAAAAAAATAAAAAATAAAAAAATATGCAACAAAAAAGGACAAAAACTGGTAGATTGGATCAAAAAACAAAACCCAATGTAATGATGTATACAAACAAACACATTTAATAAAAAAAAAAATTCACAGACTAAAAATCAATCAATGAAAAACAGTATTCCATGCAATGGAACTCCCAAAACAAGCATGAGTAGTTATTCTATTTTCAGGCAAAGTGGACTTCAAGCCAAAGTGATCAGAAGAGGCAAAGAAGGTCATTATATATTGATTAAGGGGGTGCTCGCTTCAGCAGCACATATACTAAAATTGATTAAGGGAACAATTCAACAATAAGAGATAATAATTATAAATATATATGTCCTGAACACCAGAGCATCCAACTTCATAAACACTACTGGACATTAAAGATCATCAGATTGGGGCTGGAGATTTAGCTCAGCGGTCAGAGTGCTTGCCTAGCAAGTGCAAGGCCCTGTGTTCGATCCCCAGATCAGATAAACATCAACATAATAATAGTATGGGGCCTCAATACCCTAATTTCACAAATGCATCAACTACACACAGAAAAAAGAAATCAACAAAGAAATATCAAAGTTGAATCACACTTCTGAACAAATGGATTTAAAATGAAATCTATAGCATGTTCCCCAATGACAACAGAATACACATTCTTCTCAGTGGCACATGGAACTTTCTCCAAAATAGGCCATGTTAGCCCACAAAGCATGTGTAAATAAATAAAAATTGTTATTATCCCATGCATATTATCAGATCATAGTGCAACGAAACTAGAAATCAATGATAAACCACAGAAGTTGTGCAAACACATTGTGATTTAACAATGCATTCTTGAGTAATCAATGGGTCACAGAAGACATCAAGGAAGAAATTAGTTCCTGCAATCAAAAAAATAATGCCAGTACAACATATCAGAACTACAAGACACAATGAAAGCAGTCCTAAGAGAGAAGTTTATAGCTGTGAATGCCCCCATCAGAAAAACACACAAGAGGCAAAGAAGGTCCAAATAATCTAATGATGCAACCAAAGGTCCTAGAAAAACAAAAACAATCCACATCTAATGCCAGTACAAAGAAGGAAATTATAAAGAACAGAATAAAAATTAATGAAATTGTGATTATAAAACAAAGAATCAGTGAAAAAGCTGGTTCTTCAAAAGAATAAATGAGGTAGACAAATCCTTAGCCAATTTTCTCAAAAAAAGGAAAGTCATATCAATGCA
>PVJO010008465.1:0-75284 GCA_004026905.1 Hystrix cristata | reverse complement strand
TGAAAAGATGAAAGTTTTTGACCTAACGAAAGAAAAAATATACTGAGATTGCTCAAATCTACAGTAGGAACCAATCTACCCAAGAAATTGTGAAGAAGGGAAGAGAAATCTGTGCTGGTTGTGCTGCTGTACCTCAAACTGCAAGAGTTGTGACTACTGTGAATAACAAGTAGTTGGTTAGGTTGGAAAAGCCCTTACATTTGTGTATGTAAGAATAAGAGTAAATATAGAGCGTTTAGGGATTGGGGCTGTCCTCCATTTCAAGCATCCTCGAAGGCTCTTGGAACATAGCCTCTACAGATAATGGTGTCTAGGGTGGACATGAGTCCGTATGTTCAAAGGAAATTTAACCATGAAACCTTTGAAAGGGAAGAGGGAGAAGCTTCTGCCATATCGGCCTCACCTTCCCTCCGGTCAACCAGAAGTCCCACCACACTGAGGCCTTCGAACCTGGCCTCAGGAGTTTGGGTTTATTCGTTTCTGGGCTTCGAGCCTTGCTCTGCTCCCTGCCTAGGTCCCCTCCCCTGCCACCTCCATTTCAGTCTTCACAGCTTTTGGTCACAGGAGAAGACCCCAGGCCCAACACACCCACTCTACCATCCTGACGCTTGCCCCTGCGTGTAGTCCACAGGCATAAAAGCCACACTTCTAAATGCTCTAGAATCCCAGCCGGGCTTTTAGAAAGAATACGGGTCCTGCTTGCACCTAACCATCCCTTTTAAGAAAAACTCCAGACCCTGAGATACCATGCTCCCTTCCCTCTGTGCACATGGGGCTCTAGTGGCGAAGGGAGTTGGGGAAGCAAATTATTGTTTAATAAGCACACTTTTATTATGCCTTCTATTTGACTATGAATAATTAACCAGTTAAATATTAAATAATTAACTGAATAAAACAGATTAAAAAACAAACTCATAAATGTCTTCTATATTTATCTTCTCCCTTCACAAGATTCAAGCCAAAAGCTGCTGACTGTAATTGTAAAGGTGCTATTATAGCAATAATTATCATTTACTGAGCACCTACTATGTGCCAGACAGGCTAGATACTTTGCATATTTCTCACTATTTAAGTAATCCTGCAACGTGTGATTATTAATACCGTTTTACAGATAAGGATGCAAATAACTAGAAAAATAGACTTGGCCAAAATGAGTGAGGCTGGACTATGGGCAGGTCAGTATAACGTGAGTCCTATTCTGTTCCACTATTCTATTTCTCAGTGATTGACCCAGGAGTTTTTCCAAATGTATATTTCCGGATTGTCTTTGGAAAAGGGTTCAGGAATGAGTTATGTGGAAAGCATGACCAAGAATGTGATTATTACCCTCTTCCCCTTCTAGCCACCCCCCAGCCTTCCTGTCCATTCCAAGTAATGCTCTCTTCTCCTTTAGATACATGTGGAAGAACAAAGGATGGTTGCAAACCACAGCAAGTTCAAGCATTTGTTATAGCCTGTATG
Source organism: Hystrix cristata (assembly GCA_004026905.1). Classification (NCBI taxonomy): domain Eukaryota; kingdom Metazoa; phylum Chordata; class Mammalia; order Rodentia; family Hystricidae; genus Hystrix; species Hystrix cristata. The sequence goes on along the minus strand of PVJO010008465.1, from coordinate 73,823 downwards.
TCTATCAGGAAGGCAAATTTCTGTGTCTTTACGCCACCATTAAAAGTTGTCATGTGAGTCAGAAATAAGGTGACAGTGGTACAGTTAATGGCATGATCTTTCTCAGAAGCTGGCCATAAATTTGGCTTACTCCATATACACCTTGATTTGGCACAATTTATTCTCAGCAGTAACACAGGCACATGCCAGTCTTGGATTCAGCATGTGGGGAAACCTCTCGGTGTTCCTTGAATGCTTCATTCTTTTAATTTAAAATTCTTAAATTATAAATTAGACCAATGACTGCTCCTGTGCTAGTTTCTGGCACTCTTAGAAACCTCTGCTCCTGGAGGAGTGAGACTCCCGGAGAGTAGTGGGCATGTGTGTTGCCGTGGGACTCTGCGGTGGCCTTGGAGTCACCCAGGTTTAACAGGAGCCACTTGGCTCCTGCAGCCGTGTGCACCCCAGCAACATGTCTTCTTTAAACTCTGAGAACTTGATGTAAATTGTACTGTGCAACATATTGATTCTAGCTCTAAAGACAATCCCCAGAATGAAGAATGGGAATGGCAGATCTAAAAATAGATTTTAGAACTATATGGTTTTTATTGTTCCAAAAGGTTCCAAGCAAAGAGAACAGGTACACACTTAACATAGAGGGACAAGAGAACAAGATGGGTCACTCCCATCTTCCTACCCCAAAAGTAAGGTGGGAGACAACAGAACCACACCTGTAACAAGAAATCCTCTGAAAAGTCCAAAGTGAGGGATCTAGCATGAAAATAAAAATTTGAGGGTGAGGGTTGTCTTGACTTTCCTCAGTGTTCTCTCAGAGTCTGGAGTTTCCAGAGACAGCTGAAGTCAAGAAGATGACACGGGCTTGGTGTCCTTACCGCAAGCAACACTTTGTACAATGTGCTGCAGGCGCCGTGGGGCCTTGGGTTTTTGAGAAGTACACTCTTAGGAACCAGGCGGCAAGTGTGATTATGGCTCCAAAGTATCCCCAGTGTTTTCTGCTTAAAGGCCTTTCGAATTTTGTATCTGTGAAACCTGATCCAAACAATGCCTCTCCTACTGAGGCTGTTGATCTTTACCCCATTTTATCACTGATGATGAACCTCGTGAGGGCAGGGGACAGTGATAAGTTCAGAAGCCCTGGCACTGAGCTCTCTCCTCCCAGGTGAGATCTTCCCGTCTGGGTGGAAGTATGAGGCCAGAAAGTGCAGGCACAGATGGCCCTCCATATCTGTGGGTTCTGCATCTGTTGACACAGCCAATCAGTGATTAAAAAAATCCAGAAGAAAATTGTTATCTGTACTGAACACATAAGGACTTGGTTTCTTGTCATTATTCCCAAAACAATAGAGTAACAACTGTTCACATAGCATTTGTGTTGTATTAGGTATGATGAGTCATCTAGAGATGATTTAAAGCATGCGGGAAGATGTGCATAGGTTATATCCAAAAACTGTGCCATTTAGCATGAGGAACTTGCACATCCTGGGATTTTGGTATCTGCAGAAGTCCTGGAACCATTTCCCTGGTGGCTGCCAAAGGGCAAGCGCACAGTTCCTGGGAATCCCCTTCTCAGCCTCATTTTGGCCCAAATTGACCATATTTCTGGGTTTTCTGTTTAAAGAAGTAAGACTCCACTATGATTTTTCATTTTTCAGTATTTTTGAGTATTTGCTTATTTGTATCCATGTCCAAATCAATTGCAGTTTTGGTTTGTGGCATTTCAGCAGACTAAGCTTTAGGACTAACAATCAGATTTTAAAAAAACACCAACTTTTTTTCCCACAGCAGGTACTATTTTTTCAAAAAGCTTTCCATAAGTAGCATTTCCATCACAATAATAATTGCAGTTATTTGTATTTGTCAGTCTGCAAAACCTGAATCAAGTGCTGCTTCTCAAACTGAGTTCACTCATCTTTACCCCATTTATTCCTGGATGGTTAACCTCATGGTGGGAGGAGACAGCAATAACTTTAAAACCAGGCACTGCGTTATATTTATTATTTTTTAAACATCAGTCCATCTGCTGTAGAGCAGTAGAATGATGATCTTTAATTTCAGTTGATTGAGAGGCCAACTCTGAAGTTTGGACCAAGACCTCCTTGTTCTAACCAGCCCACCAGCCTTCACGTCTGACCAGAGTCTGTGTTTGCAGCCAGATAGTGCTTCCCTACGAGTGCCCATCGAGAAGGGAGAGGTGCTCCTATTCTTCCTCCTCCAAGGCTGGGCCCTCTGGAGCTTCGGCCTCTGCTCCCGTGCAGCGCCCCTGCGAGCCCACAGCACTTAGAGGATTCACGGCCTAATAAAAATCACCACGTTCTGTTGGCGGTGGCGCTTATCTGATAGGAGTGTCATAACACAAATAATATGTGTGAAAGAACTGGGAACCTGAGTGATTGTCCTGGTACGGAAGCTGAGAATGAAAGCCTTCGCTTCTGTACCCACCACCGCCATGTGTAAGCATCGATGTCAACATTTTACCTTTTTATTCTCCAGTGGCAGAATTGATCCAGTGTCTGACTTAGAAAAGAACACATTTCTGAGCACACGGAACTCTGGAGTTAGCGGCAGGCACTTGCCAGGCCTGCAGAGACCAACACCCCTTTCTTGCAGACCTCTGAATTGGCAGAGGGTGGTGATGTGGTGGAGAGTGAGAAGCAATTTAATTTCTCTCCATCCTGGCACAGATCTTGCACTGGGTAGGACAAGTATAACCTATTGTTGCCATCCTCTTACAGGTGAGAAAAGAGAATTCTGGAAAGGCTAACCGAGGTCCTATTATTTTACGTCTTGTGCCACACCCTAGGGGAATTCCAAGGCATGGCCCCTTCTTTTGAAGAGGTTGTAATGTGGTAGGGACTTTTTAAAAGTACAATCTGGTAGTGTAGTGGTATAGCTTATATATAGATGTCCCGGCAAGGCCTCACATGCTCATAGATGGGGCTTTTGAGAGGTGACTGGATCATGGGTGTGCAATACTGGATTAGTCCACTGATGGGTTCATGACCAGGTGTGATGCTGGGAGGTAAAGCCTGCTGGAGAGAGGGTCACTGTGTTCATGGCCTGGAGATTATATATCCCTCATCCTCCTTTGATCCCACACACTGTTTCCTGTCTGCCCTGCCATGGACTGTATCTCCTCTGCGATTCCCTTCTGCCCCACCACCCTCCCTTGGAGCCAGCCTACTATGAACTGAAACCTTTACAGACTGTAAGCTAAAATTAACCTTTTCTCCTTTGACTCGTGAGTGTCGGGTATTTTGTCCCAGCAACGAGAAAAAGTAACTAAGACGTGTAGTACACACAGGAAACTCACAGCACCAGATAGCAGGTGTCACCGATAATGTACAAGTTGAGGGATCAGGGAAGAGAGCAGCAGGCATCTTCACCAAGAGGCCAGAATGAGAAGGAACCGAGAGGCGAGTGAAGTTGGAATGACGTGAAAGAAAAAACTGAAGAGTGCGGTGCCAGGAGAGAAAGTAAACCCATCTGGCTGGGGAAAGACTACAGAAATGCAGCAGGCAGAAACACTGCAGCGTCCCTTGATAGCACTGTATGATGGCGCCTGTGCTAGAAAATATTAGCTGTTTTTCTAGTTTTATCTCTTTGCAAACTTACTGTGCTTTGCTGATCTTCACAGCTGTGCATTTTGAACTCTTTACGATTAGACTTCAGGCTAAAAATCAATTTCTGTTTCTTCTCTCCTTAAGTATCAAAGACCACGCTGCTGGGGAAATGGATTCCCTAAGCATCCTACCATTTGCCCTAAAACAGCCTGACGCGGGTGATGTCAGAAGGCTGGGCGCTCCGTGGACGGAGAGGGTTGTGCCAATGAACACATGAAAGTCTACTCGGCCTCAGGGTGCGGGTCTCAGAAGGATGCCCTCTTGCTGATGGAAACTGAGCCGCATGCCCTGTGGCTTCCTGAAAATCGGTATATGGAGGACAGAAAAGTTAGACAGTTAATGAAATGCGGAAGTCTATACCCTTAACACTTAACCATCTGCTCCTTCAGAGTGGGAGAAGCGTGAGTGTGTTTAGTATAAAGAGACTTGACATTTAAAGCCTATCCGAAGAATAAAAAGTCTCCCAGAATGTGTCCCTTGGCTAATCAGATATGTGTGTAGGGAGGCGGGACAGGCAGGGCTGGGTTAAGACAGATGTATTGATTCTTCATCTCAGCATTTGTGTATCTGAATGACTATAGAACCTAAACTCAACACAGGCCTCCACACTGGAAGAACAGGGTGTAACCTTACTCCTGAGGCCAAGATCAAGAAGGAAGAAAGGAAGATACATCGGCTAGTGACATTGGAGTGAGCTAGCTTTAGAGGAAGTGACTGTAAACATTGTTATCTCTTCTGCCTGTGGCCCAGGAAGTGGCTAAAGATGGCCCGCTGAGACTACAGTGGTCCCCTCTGGTCCGCGATTTCACAGTTCTAAATTATTAAATGGAAAATTCCAGAAGTAAACACTTCCTAAGTTTTAGATCACACGCTGTTCCATGTGGTGTGATGACATCTCACTCCATCCACCCTTTGTCTGGTGTATCCACACTGAACACGGCTCTCCCCCGTTAGTCACTTCGTAGTTCTCTCACACTGACTGCCAAGGTGTCTCAGCACTTGCCTCCAAATAACCCTAATATTACTTTATAAAGTCCCCAGAAGGCAAGAGCAGTGATGCTGGTCATTCAGAGGTATCAAAGAGAAGTCCTCAAGTGCTTCCTTTAAATGGAAAGGTGACAATTGATCATCGGTATGGATGTGTGGGGAAAAATACAGTATGTATGGGGTTTTGTAGCAGCCAGAGTTTCAGGCCTCTCCTAGTGGGGTCTGGGAATGTAACCCCACGGATGGGAAGACTCCTGTAAATAGAAACCAATCAGTGATGCAGGGATAACGATCAGGACCATGGGTGGGTAGGGACATGGGGACAGTGGACGAGATCTTGTGATACAATGACATTCTTCCTCTGTGAAGACAGCGTGAGGCTAACTAAGCAGGAATGAAAAATTTTACCTTTGCTTGTATTTTAAATGATCACCAGAAATAAGGTACAAGTGAAATATCTTTTATCACACCTTTTTTTTTCTTGGTGGTACTGGGGATCAAACCCACAGTAACTCTGCCACTGGGCTATGTCTCTAGCCCCTTGTTATCTTTTTTGTTGTTGTTGTTATCAGACAGGGTCTCAATAAGTTGCCTGTGCAGAATTTGAACCTGCAATCCTCCTGCCTCAGCTTCCAAAAGTACCGATATATCAAATCTCACTACTGCTATTATTTTGTCAATGATCTGTTCCCATGAGAAAACCTAGGGATCTTTTCTCTAATATAAAGTACAAATCATCCTTAATAATCATAATTCTTTAAAGAACTTTCTGTTTTAGTAATATGTAGTTTGTATTAATAATTACTAGCTAAATTATAGTTTACATTTGCACGATACCTTATTCTGTTTAAAAAAGAAAACATACCTTCCCATATGTTCTCTTATCTCAGATGCTAGTAACTAACACTCAGAGAGAAATGATAGTTCTCATTTCAGAGACAAGAATTCTGAAATTCAGCTTGGTATAAATCAGTGCTTTTTTATGAATACTTAAATGTGACAGGAACAATGCTATTTTCTTTACGTGCATTATCCCATTTAATCTTCATGACTAAACCATGGGGTAGTTAACATCCCCATTTCCTGTGATTCTAAAATACCAGAAGCTGAGATCCGATTGATTCTGAAGACCTGAACTCTGTGCTTGCTTCGGCAGCGCATATACTAAAGACCTGAACTCAAATCACCTCAGTGTACCGAGCCTGCAACTCACCTAAGTTTGCTAAGTTTGTAAGTGACAGAACAGAAAACAGAAATGTTTATTTGCTCTTAATATTCTCATGCACCCTAGTGGGAAATTTTAATGTAATGGATAATCAATTTTACAAAGCCACTCCAAATTATAAATCACATTTTATTTTATATGTATATTATACAGCATAGTTCATATTTGTATTGCATTACAAATAGTCCATGCAAATGATTCTTATGTTTTGGGAAATTCTTATAGACCTAAATGTTCTAAATATTGTGTTGCCTTTACTGCTCTTCATGTATTTAGTAGGATTCATTCAAGGAAGAAATCGTATGGAAATGCTTAGATACAATTAAGGCAATATTAGCAAGCAAGTGTGCATTGAAATGTGGATGTTCATTTCAGTTCAGCAAGTTATATTAAGCACTTACTAAGGAAGAAGCTCCAGTCTACACAAAGATAAGTGATATCATCTCTCTCAGAAGGAATTTAGAGTCCTTCTTTAGGAGATTATGTTTATCAAATCAAATACTCTTCAAAGATATTATTACGACTCCTATTCAAGGATTATGTTTGATATCACCGACGGCTCTTGAAAGAGATTATTATGTCTCCTAAGTACGATTTTTTTATTCATTATGAAGGGAAGGGCATCAGAAGAGGGGGAAATGTTTGGGTGTAGATTGTGGTGCATACTCAAAGCTAGAGCACAGAATATGTGAGATGCTATGAAAGAGGAAAAAACAAGTGCTTTGGAGGGCCACTAGATGGGAGCCATCGGATTGTAGTGGAATAAAAGAGCAATCAGCAAAGGCCTGAAGACATGAATGGTGTTTGAGATGAGCCTTCGTGGAAGGTGGGGACCCCAGAAGCACATGGCAGAGTGTGCTCACAGGCAGAGGGACGGCGTTGTTGGAAGCAGAGGCAACCATGTCCCACAAGTGTGGATTTGTAGAGCGATGGAAAGACAAGGCTGAAAACGTAGTGTAGGTCTCACATCCGAGGGCGATGTCTCTGAGGGCAAATGCAGAAGAGCGAAAAGCACATACAGGATGCAGAGTAAGGGGACGCGTGGCCACACTCCAGCTGTGGCGTTTATGTGCTAAGGGACCTTGGACAAATCAATTAATCTTTTTGAGCTTTGACTTCCTTAGCTCCGCTATGGAGAAAATAATTATTGCCTTAAATGCTGGGCGTAGACCAGGGGTGGGGGGGCGCCGGGGAGCGGTAAGGGGGTGTCTGCAAGGCAGTACTCTGAAAACTGTGATACACGGCAGGAGGCGTCCTCCCTATCTCCATGGTTGCCATTGTCATTATTGTTGTCATGGATACAGTGATGTTCTATGAAAACTTCAGGGCAGCGGAGTTCTTGGGTTAGAGCTGCTCCTTAGAACACTCAGTTGACAGCAATGTGGAGGACTGCGTGCAAACAAAGGACAGGGAACAAGCCGGGAAGCTGTGACTTGGGTTAGAGATAATGTCGGTGTGATTAGGATGGTAGTTCAGGCAATAGAAAAGAAGGAAAGGTGGAGATTTGGCGGAGATGCTGTGCAATTCAGCATTCATTTGGAAAGGTCCTGAGCACATACACTATCCCAGGTTCTTTATCAGGCTCTGGAGCCCTCAACCAAATTAGAGTCTCCACCTTTGAGGGGCCCTTCACAAGTTAGGGGACAAGTATCCTCATCGAATGGGGCACAGGGGAGGGTTGGGTCAAACCTTGGTTTGGCCCTTGGAGGCTTCATAGGAAAGGAAAATTGGACCTGAGGCTTGACAGAGGAGAAAACAGACGCTTCCAGTTCATGCAGAGCAGGGCACATTCAGGAAATCTCGTCTTAGTGACTTGGTTTTCTCATCTATAAAATGAAGAAGTAATGCCCTACCTTTTGGGGTGGTTAGGAAATTACATTAAATAAATCGTGTACAACGTTTTATATTTTAAATGGTTGATAGGTGTAAATTACTGACGTCGTGGGGGGTGGTGATGGAAGAGAAGGGATCTAGGATGACTCCAAGATTCTAAGTAGAAGAGTTAATAGATATTGGTGCCTAGAATATGAGAGGAAACATTTGTGGGAAGAGATAATCAGTTTTAAATGAACGTGGCGAGTGCTAATTGGCTGTAGAAGACACAGGCAGAGAGGTTCAATGAGCAGCCAAGAATGAGCCCATGAGAGATGGCGGTCATTTGGGCATCATGAAAAGCCACAATAATAAACAGTGTCACCCAGGGGAAGGAAAGGTAGTAAGAAGGATGAACACAAAATACTCAAGGTTGAAATGAATGAGGAAGAAAGCTCAGAGAGTGGAAGTTATTTAAGAAGACATTGCAGGAGCTGGAATAGAGAAGAGTTCAGGAAGAAATTAGTATTTGAGAGAATCAAATGAACTCAACATTTGGAAGGACCTTTATCAGAGCTGGTTCTGTTGAAAAGTGGATGATGATATCTTGGAATGTACAGGTGGGTGGCGAGTTTATGGGTACCCACTTATTATTCTTAAACTACACACAGTAGTTTATGGATTACTATGTGTATAATTTACAACAAAACAGTTTTATTATTTTTAAGCATTTTCATCTTTATTCCCTTTTTATTAGTGTATGTTTGTAATACACAATAGAGATGTAAATTCTGAAGAATTGGTAAATGACTACATATTTTGATCATTTTTTATCCCTTTACCCTCCTCTCCCTTGCCTCTCCCCTCCTCCTGTTTCCCCATCCCCATCTCCAAAAAGTCTGCTTTCTTTTTTCCTACTATTTCTCTTTTATTTTATTCACTTATTGCCTTACATTTTAGGTTTCTCATATAAAAGGAACCATGCAGTATTTTTAACTTTCTGTGTCTGACTTATTTCACTTAGCATTATGAATGGATTTTGCAGGGAAATCCTTTCATTTCCCTGCAAATAACATGATTTCATTCTTCTTCATGGCTAATATTCCATGTCGTATATATACCACATTTTCTTTATCCATTCATCTGTTGATGGGCACCTAGGCTGTTTCCAGATATTGTGAATTGTGGGTATGCACACATCACTATAGTAGGATGTCTTTAATTCTTTCAGGAATATACCCAGAAGAGGTACAGCTGCGTCAAATGGAATTTCTCTTTTTCTGCCGTGGCGGGGGCGGGGGGGAGCCATACTGATTTCCATAGTGGTTGTACTAGTTTCCATTCCCCAACAATGTAGAAGGGCTCTTGTTTTCGCCACATCCTCGCCAGCATTTGTTGTTTTTAGCATTCTTGGTCACAGCCATTCTGACTGGCTTAAGAAAGAATCTCAGAGTTGTTTTGATTTGCATTTCCCTAATGGCTAAAGATGTTGAGTATCTTTGCTGTTGAGTAAGTTATGCACTTACTGGCCATTTGTACTTCTTTTGAGAAATGTCTGTTCATTGCATTTGCCCATTTTCGATTGGGTTATTTATTATGTGAGGTCTGATTTGTTTTCGTTTTGAGTTCTTTGTATAACTTGGGTATTAACCTTCTGTTCAAAGAGTAGCTGGCAAAATTTTCTCCCATTCTGTAGGTTATCTTTTCACTCTGCTGATCATTTATTTTGCTGTGCAAAACCTTTTTGATTTGATATAATCCCATTACTGATTCCTGATATTATCTCCTGTGCTACTGGAGCTCTGTTTAGTAAGTCCTTGCCTTTGCCTGTACCTTCCAGTGTTTCCGATGTGTTATCTTCAACAGTTTTAATTGATAAATCAAAAAAGAAAGACAGACAGACAGACAGAAAGAAAGAAAGAGAGAGAGAGAGAAAGAGAGAAAGAAAAGAAGGAAGGAAAGAAAGAAGTAGTTGTTTAAGGAGATGGTGTCAAAACAGCAAGTATAAACGTTTCTGAGAAGACACTGGCTATTACATGAAATAGAGAAATAAAAAGCAGGTAGAGGAGGGATATAGGACGGGAAGGGCTGCAGGCTTTGACTGTTTGTCAGTCTCACCTGAAGAAGCTGGAAGAAAAGACTGAAATTGAAAGCAAACCTGTGGGATTTTGATGAAACCAAATCCCAGGACAGAGAAACATCAGGATGGAGGCTGCCTGGGACTCTAGTCTGACCAGAGGAAGGAAGGGGGTTGGCCATGAAGACCATGAATACCAAGAAATTTGTCCTTGAAAAACACTGAGACTCAATATTTTTCAGCGACTATAGAGGAAAGGTCACCTGTTGTGAGAGGTTAAAAACCCAAATGAGTCTCAAAGAAAGTGGCAAAATGCAGGAATACTATCGAAGGAATTTAGAAAATGAGGCAGAGTAGAAGTGAGTGCAAGGATTGCCCAAGCTACATGGAGGGCCCCAACTCAGGCAAGTCAGAGTTTCACATCCATACCTTCACCATGGGACTCAACGTGTCATCCTCAGCAGCCCAGGTCTAAGATCCCAGAAGCCAGAATGACAGCCTGCTCCAAAATTGGAGATTTTAAGGGGATTTATAGAGGGCCTAAGAGTAATTCCCACCATGTGGGAGGCTCTCGGTGAGCCAGCTAAAATGCCTATTAGGTAGTTAGTACTGAGTATTAGATTTCAAGAAGAATTTAGTGTTCTGGGTGTGCTAGTGTTCTGGGTGGGAGAGATAAGGCTTGGAGACACCATGGGATGAGGCAACTCAGAGTATACTGGGAAGAACCAAGATTCTAATTCTTCAAGAAGAAGAAAGTCCAAACGTCAGAGTTAAAGTCAGGATTATGGGGCTGGGATGTAGCTCATGGTACTATCATTTATATTTTAATGAACTTTCCATTTCGGTTATTCCTGAGTAGCTGGAGGACACACAGAAATAGCACTTCATTGTTTTGGGATGTTTATGTCAGCCAGACAAAAAATGAACATATATATATACATACATACATATATGGTGTGCTGATATACAGAAAGACTCATAAAATGATTTATGCAAAGTTAACATGAACGTACTAGGGTTGAGTTCTAAGTCCAAAGTTTAATCATGAAGAGTTTGTATTTTTCAATTTTGGACCCTAAGGATCACACAGTCTAAATTGTGTAAGCCAAAAAATAATTGCAAAGGAACCCACCAAGTGGCCTATGAAGAGTGGGATGGCCTTCAGGACACATCAAACAGTCCTCAGGGGAGCAAAAGAAAAATCAGTTCAAGTGTTTGTAACTGATTAAGTTTCTCTACAAAGATTCAAGGCCACTTACAGCAAACACACAGCTATCCTAGCCAGTAATTTAAATGATAGAGAAGAATCAGAAGCCTTAGAGTGGAAAGGGGAGAGATGGTACAAAGGGACAGCCAGGCTGTGGGAAGGACAAGGTTGGGAGCTGAAGAAAACCCACTTGGTCTCCAAAGCTTTCTGGGTACGTAAGGTCTGGGGAAGATCTGACCATTTCCTGGACAACACAGCACACTCTCTGGAGAATGACTAGGACGCTGACTTCCTGGGCAAAGTCGGATTCTGTTCTGGACACCAACGTAGCCTCTGTGCTTAACAACTCCCCCAGCGAGGACTGGCGGACACTTGTGGACCAAGTGGTGGAGGAGAGAAGGACGCAGAAAGTCACTGGATCCTCCCTTGCTCTCCATAGAAACCTTGGTGACCGCAGGCTAGAGAAGGCACACCTTGAAAGCTATGCACTTAGCTCTCCTGCTACCTGCAGCACGTGTGTCATCATGGGGGAAGATGAGGTAGCCTTCCAGGATGGCCGTGAACATGCTTGTCCCCCTTCCATCTCTCTGTGGGTTCTGCCCCATGTAAAGCTCTGGGGAGGAGAATAACCAAAGAAAGAAGGCACAAGACAATCTGTTCATTACCAAGTAAAATCCCTTTTCAACATCTCACCACCTACCAGGAGTGAGGATGGTTGTCCTCCCTGCAAGAGAATGCCTCGTTCTTGTTAAAATGAACCAACTACTGTTTCTCTGCTTGCTCATGTTGGGAGGTGCAAGCAGGCCAAGAAACAGGTTCAGAGCCTGTATGTAAACTCCATATTGACTCTCTGGTCATTAGAAGGCAATTTAATCCCGTAATCAGTTATGGACAACAGCTGTCTTCCAGGAAGTGACACCAAGAACACTAGAAGCAAAAAGCACGACCGCTCCTTCCTCATCTCACACCTTAGTGACAGTGTATGTCAAAAAGCATATGACAAATTATTGCACGTACAACTCAAGTGGTATTCTTAATACTGGCTTATAAAAACTGACACCGTTCCCTTTTTTCTCACGCATATGGTTTGCTTGCACAGTTCTCCACGAATGACGTTGCTGTGAAGGCCAAAGTGGTGTGTGGAACTTGCTGGGAACACACTCTTTATCTCTGTTACTGCATATAAGTCCTCCAGTCAAGAGCCCTAAAATTAAAGTTCCCTGTACGTTCTTTAGGAGATCCCTGTGAATTTGGTGGAATCAAGTCCAAGCACCCTTTGCATGGCATTTTCCACAGAACTTTTACTACCGAGCTGTTCCTTTACTCAGGTGCGTAAATGAAGTGAAAATAGGACAGCCTTTTCTTTTTTAGCTATGAAGGGATCCTGGCAATAGTCAAGCAATGTATAATTGGTCAAAATCAAATTATGAAATCAAATCATAAAAATGGGCTTCACATCCTTTCATCCCTTATCCATTCCTGTCCTGTCCATACCTCATCTAGGCGCGTGTGTGTAGCCACCTTACATGCTACTTACTCTGGGTATTCTCTGTGTCACAGTATTGTTTTGTTTTTATCCCCCCATTCTTTAGGAGATGACCTGGCTTCCACCACTTTCTGCTATTCAAGCTCCAGGCAAAGTGGAACCAAGCAAATTTCCATTTCCCAATAAGGTGAGATCTTGTGCCATTCGGGGGATACACTGTACTCCTGCAGGCATCTGCAGGGGACAGTGATGTGACACTACATTGTCTTTTGCCATGTAAATGTCCCTACTGCAGGCACACCAATCTGGTCTCCAACAATTTGCAAGCTTGTGTTTGTCATGCATCAATAGAAGAGAATCAGGCTTGCTGTCTTACTTACCTACATTCCCGTATTCTGAAAAATGTGATGCTTGTTATAATTGTCTTTATCAAAAACATTTGTGAGGTTGAAATCCATCTTACAATCATTTTATACACTCAGAGAATTGTATGTCCTGTTTTTCTTTCTGAAAAGCCATTATTAAATTAATGATGTGCATTAAAATGAATGTCTTAGAATTGAAGACGTGTGCTATTCAGTTTCTTTTAGATGTCTTCTTAAAGCCTAAAATGTTTTCTGGGACTTAAAAAAAGATGTCTGTGTTTTCTAAGGAAAAGCACAGAAAAAGATCAGTCACAAAGTGTATTTAAATGATATATGAGTCTAATAGACATTTATTTTAAATATCTTTAACTGTATGACTGACATGTAACTACATATTCATTATTGAAGATCAAATTGTGCAAGTGCAAAGAAAAAAGTTTTTCTGATGCTCCTAGCCATAATTTCCCAACCTAGAGGTTACTAGCAAGAGTTTAACATTTCAATCATTTTCCTTGTGCATTACAGGTACATGGTTATATGCATTTTTTTCAGTTTTTAAATTGTATGGCACTAAAAGCGTTTTTCCAAGAGTTGCTTTTTTTCCCAGATAGCCATGATAAATAAATATCATTGCTAAATGTCAATATCTCAACCTTCCAGAGTAAATTCTTGAAATAAGTAATAAATTCCCTTCTAAGAGTTGATTTTTATTTCCATTAATAAAGGATATTTGGAGATCTTTCCATGTGAACCTATAGAGGTTTTCTTCATCTCTCTAAACAGCAGCACAATGTTGTGCACACGAATTTGCCATAATTCATTTAATCAAGCTCCTTGCAATGGATGTAGAGATTGTAGTTTGTCATTACAAACACTGTCTCACTGACACTTTTCGTAGATGCTCCTTTGTATGCCTGCTATGGACTGTCCCCAGTAAGGACAAATACAACAGGAATTATGGCTCTGGTGCTGTCAGAGACCACATTTACACTTGGCTGTGTTTCAAGAGTCCTTTTTATATATCTTAGCCAATGATTAATATTATCTGGTATTCTATCATTGTGTCTGTATGATGGATGAAAAGTTAATATCTCATTGTTTTAATTTGCATTTCCCCAATTACTTCTAAGCTTAAGCGGTGACTGTTTTTTCCTTTGCAGATTGCCCATTCATATCCATTGCCACTTCATAAAAATGATTTGTAGTAACTTCTTATATCTTATTCATTTGTCTGTTATATATAATGTAACCATTTTTGTAACCTTATTTATGTGCCTTTTATACTAGAAAAGTATTTAATTTTAATGTCAAAGAAAAAAGATCTCCCCTGTTCTAACATTTTAACAGTGGTCTCCATTTTACTCTATTTCCTTTATTGCTTTTAGGCTTTTTTTTTAATATTTCGTGTGTGAGTGGCATGACATAGGATTCTACTGCTAGGCTTTTCAATGGTTTAGTAAATTATAATAAAACTATCAGTGGGGTCGACATTTTCTCACTGTAGTTTGAAATATCTCCTGTGTCAACTGCTTGATGTCTCATAAATACATTAATTTGTTTCAGGAATCTCTGTTCTTTCAGTATATCTAATTCTTTCTAGATAACTTGCATAAATCAAAGGTTGATGAACATTTTTAGTAAAAGCCCACATAATAAAGAATTTAGGCTTTGTAGGCAGTGCCTAATGAAAGAATGTGGCATCTCATAAGTGGGCCTAAAGTTCCCAGACTTCTCTCCCTTTCAATACAGACGAATTTAGCTGAATAGTTTCTGTAGTATGTGTTTCTGGTGGCGTCTTGCCACACTTAGAATAGCATGAAAAATCTTTACAATCTTTACACATAATTTGACCAAAATGACTGACCCCCTCAGTGCATTCAAATCAAGTAAGTCCAGTATTTTTATCCTATATACATATCTGAAGTTTTGACATAATTGGCCACACATCAAAAAGTATTTTGTTACAACTTTTCCAAAATGTATTTTGTTCATTTATATAAATACTTAAGCATAAGCAATAGCTTAACTCCTGAGGTGAAATTGAAATTTTAAATCATTAGTGCAAAAATTTCATTTATATTAGTGAGTTATAACTGACAAATAAAAATTGTATATTTTTAAGGTGAGCAACATCGTATTTTTATATATGTATATACTGTGAAATAATCATCACAGTCGAGCCAGTTAACATCCATCACCTCACAGTTCCTTCTTTTCTTTTTTTGCAATGAGAAACTACCCTCTCGGCAAATCTCAAGTACGCAGTACAGCAACATAATATTATTAACACCAGTCATATTTCTGATGTACTCTGCTGCATATCATTCATGTATGTTATTTTTCACGTGGCAGATATATCATAGACTTTTTGCTAAGTGAAGTAAACCAGACACAAAAATACAAATACTGCATGATCTTACCTATACGTAGAATCCCAAATAGTCAGCTCATGGAAGCAGAGGGCAGAACACTTTGCCAGGGACTGAAGGGAGGGGCCACAGGAGACAGTGGTCAAAAAGTACAAAGATTCGGTTATGCAAGGTAAGTTCCAAAGACCTGATCTACAGCACCTCAGCTCTATGCTATTTTCTGTTATTGTCTTCTTTGTAAGAGAGAATCTTTCTTGTCTGTTTTGGACCCTAAGTAACTACTTTGAAAATAATGAGACACATGTATTAACTATTGTTATTCTCTTATTATTTTGTTATGAAATTTTGTTTTATTTTCTCATAAAATAAAAAAAACTCAACTATATCTTAAAAATTCAACTTTTAAGAAAGAAGTATCTTAGTTTGCATAAAAAAATACATTATGATCTGTCAGATAGGGACACCAAATTTCAAATATAAATAGAAAAAAAAATGTGTTATTTAGGGCTACTTAGGAGTTGCATGGAATTGTTTCACTCTAGATCTTTTTGCCTTGCCCAAGAAAGAAAGAAATAGTGATTTCACAAAGTGTAGGAACATTGCATAATTTTAAAAATGCCTTTTGTCCCCCCAAAGCTCACTGTGAGTACTGATCATTTATCTTACACACATGAAACAAGACTGTATTCAGGTCCTGTTTCTGCTGTAACTATGTGCCTAGTGACTTGAGACAATGCACGATTCCCTTAGCACTCTGGAGGTGGAGGTCCGAAAGCTGGAAGGTTCACCGAAATCAGGGGGTGGACAGCACTGCTTCCTCCTGGAGGCTCCAGGGGGAATTGGTTTCTTGCCTTTTGTGGCTCACATCACTCTGACCTCTGTTTCCCTCGCCACACCCTCTACGGCTCTTCTGCCTCCTTTCCCTTATAAAGACCCTTGTGACTGTGCTGGGATTACTTGGATAATGCCCAACTTCAAAATCTACAAATGAAATAACATTTTACCGGTTCTAGGAATTAGGACCCAGACATCTTTGAGGTACCATTAGTCTGCCTCTTACAAAGACGTATTAATTTTGACACAGAGTGCCTCTCTTTTACTTTTGGCAGTGCAGCGGATTGAAGCCATGGCTTCTCTGTAGTAGACAAGCACTCTGCCACTGAGCTACACCCCAGCCCTGGAGTGCACTTCTTTTAGCCTTTATCTCAATAAATTAGCATTCTGAAAACTGGACACTCAGTTAATTTATTAGACCATTAATGTTGGAGAGTATTATTATTGCTAATGTGTTGGACTAGGATTATATAAGGGATTTGAGGGGCAAAATCTCCAAAATGACTAATAATCGATGAAATTAAGGCCTTATTAAGATTAAGGGGGCCATTTGATCTCACAAAGGAAAGTCAATTTTACTGTGCATTCTGAGTTACCAGTGCCACTAAATTAATTGGCCAAATACTTCTGAGAATTTGCTCATTTTGTCTGAGTATTGAAGGACATAATATATAGTAATGTCAATTGATAATGAACTCGGCTGTTTTTTTTTTTTTTTCCTGTTCTCTGGGGACTTGATTTGGAGTCACAATTCCCTAGACAAACACTACCAGGCATTTCTGTCTCATTCTTCAAATCTCAGAAGTAATTGAATTTGGTAAAGCAAAGAATGCGTGTCTCCTTTAAATTGGCTGCCATTATTAGGTATTTAAACCAAAAGAGAAGAAAATGAATTTGTTTGCCCTTTTCCCTTTCATTTTGCTGCAATCTCATAAGTTTTGAAATGCAAATAAAGAACTGAAAAGTGTAGAATGTTTTCCATTCCCAAGAAGGGGTATTTCCAAATTCAGTGGTATTTCACCCGTGGCTGTGAATGCTGAGTCTGGTTCTTGAGACCTGAGCTGAAACTATTCTTGCTGACTGATTTTTAAAACCGTACACAGAAGAATTCAAGCATCATTACGGAAATGAGAATCCTACTGCCTTTCTCTGTGTACCCTACAATGAGAACGAGAGCTAGCAAGTGTGAAGGGAAATGCTTTGAAGTTGGAAACCTTGTCATGTATCTTGCTCCTTGGGTTGCCAACACACTTCCACAAAATATGTGCACTCAAACTTTCATGTTTGGCATTAGCTCAAAATACATATTTAAATTAATTATAAACTAAATTCCTTCAACTGCTTTGAGATCTATAGAGGAGACTTGACTGAATCAGATAGTTATGTTTCCAATGGCAATTAACTTTACATGGGGGTCTAAAAATATAAATTTCTATTTCTTCCCTTTTGTAATTCCGATGATAGGCTGATAGATAAGCAAGTAGAGCAGTATGATTATAATGCCTTTTTTTGGGGGGGGGCAGTGTACTGGAAATTGAACTCAGGGTCTTTGAAGTGAGCTATATCCACAGCCCATTCTTTGTTTTTTGTGTTGAAATTGGGTCTCACTAAGTTGCCCAGGCTGAGCTTGGACTTGCAATTTTGCTCTCTTAGCCTCCCAGAGTGCTGGGGTAAGATGTTCACCACCACACCTGGCTCCAAAAAGTCATTTTTAAGAAGTGTACTCACAGGATAAATACTATTCTCCATCAGAAACATGGCTGAAGAACTACTGTATTTCATCGATCCAAAGCACATATTTTTTTTCACCTTTTAAGGTCTCTAAAATTGGGATTTGTGTCATAGTTGACAACATCTTACAATTAATTGGCAGCAGTTTTCTTCCATGGCGGTACATATAAGCTAACACAGTCTCATGCAATTTGAATGGCATGAGCCCCTTGATGAAAGAGGGTGGATGTCTGTGTGTTTCATGGAAGGGCTTCCTTGGATGCCAGTGTGCCTGGTTGTTTCTGTCTTCAGCAAAATGATTCATACAAACTTTAGTTCCCAGCTAAATAGCCCATTTAAAGGAGCTGTAGGATTCCCATATGCCAAAGAACCATTTCAATTTTGGGACTTCAGGATTTAAAGGTGGGGAAAAATAAATTCCCATCAATAGATATTCTTCTAAACCACTGGGACTGGTTTCCTCATTTGTGCACTTGACCTTCAGAAAGACACACACTGGAGGAATGACACTGACAAACCAAAGGCATCAAATTAACCTTGGAAATGTCCTGTTAGGGGATGACAGGTAACCTCTTTTCTCTACTGATTTTCTGAGTTTTCTTTAATGAGTACATATTACAGTCATAAAAGTAGCATTCTCTTTATGACGCTTATTGCCCAGCGGTATACTTCAAAATATGCCATCTGTTAGCCCATTTATTCTTCAATAAACCTTTTCTTTCAAAACAAGGTCACAGTTTAGAAGATGGTGGGCGTGGTGGTGGTATGACACAGTGCATCAGAAACATAAAGAAGCTTCATCTTCCTGAGGTCCAGGTTTCTGTGGAGCAGGTTTCTGTGGAGCTTACTTGTGCAGAGCCCAGAAGGAAGGGGACAGTTTTCTAGACAAAGAAATAAAGCAACGGGACCTATATTCCAAGGAGAGGGAATAGGCATGGGACTTTCAGGCATGACGCACTCATGCTTGGCCACCACGACCCTGCTTTGGGCCCTGGGTTAGAACTGTTCGTCTGCACACCACTTCCATTCCTCGTTTACCGAACTCCCTAACCCTGAACAGAACCCTACGGGCCTCCTTGTGCTCCCCGAGGAGGCATACACGAGGGCCAGCTGTCCTCAGGCCTCTGTTTCTAGAAGACATTTGCCAGGGGAAGGTGGCCTTCCAGACAGAATGTGGCTGTCTAGGTGGGTGACAGGAGACGCCAAAAAGGAAAGAACTTCACTGACTGGCCCTGTGGAGAAAGGAGCATTTGTCTCCCTCTGCTGTGAAGCCAGCTTGGCTCCAGGTCTGTGAGGGTAAAACACCTGCAGCTCCGTGGGGCTCTGGGCTTCGCAGCTGGGAGGGCAGGACATAGACATCGAGTGAAGATGGTGCCCTGTCGTCCCGAACTTGGGAGACACCTTTTAAGGTAGCCAACACCTCCGTGAGCAGGCTGATGACACCTGGCTAGATGTCAGTAAGATTGATAATGCCCACGGAATGGTCGAGACCAGGATCTTTGGGGTTTAGTGAGTCCCTTTATTAGAGCAAACTTTTGTTAGTTCGAGGAACTACCCAGAAGAGATTAGCTAGAAACATGAGATGGAATAGCAGGGTTAGTCTTTGATTTTACTCTTGCCTTTCCTACAGCAGACTTCTACAGTGGTTTTTTTGTACCCACTCCTTTATCCATTTTCTGCCTCTCTCTCCACTCCCCATGCAAATAGAAATAATAAGAGTCGTTAGTTACACAGGTATTTTAATTAAAATTTGAAGTTTGTTGTGACTAGTGATCTTAAAGGATGTAATCACAATTGAGGTCATCTGTAAGCTGGCCTTTGGCTCTCTGCTGAAAAGTACGTTTCAACAATCATCATCCAAGTTTTAGGATGTATGGAGAAGTAAAAGATTCCCTTTCCCATTAGTGGCAGCAAAGTCAGAGAAAAATTCCTTTTTTTATTTATTTATTTTTCTAAGAATGAGCTGAGTGCTGGAAACCATCTCAGTTTCTACCCTTGTCCACGGATGGCGAGCTTCCCGTCTAGGGCAGGATGCCTCCAAAGCCAGAATCTACAGACAGCGCAGCGAATGAACTAAGGTGGACTAGATCAAAACTAAAACTAGTTTGTGTTCAGATATAAAGTCCAAATTAATGAAAATGGAAGGAGACCATTCACCTGGAGACATTAAACATGGACATCTTCTTCATAACAGCATCTATCCAAAACAAATAAAGTCTTTTTTGCAGATTACATTTTAGCTCATCACTTTGAGAACAATATTTCATCCTCATATAACTGTTTGCAAAAACTGAGTCTCAGAGTAAGAGTTGAATTTGTTCTTTTTCTTCCCATGAATAGCTCATTATTACCAACCTCAAAAGATGTTTACTAGGCATCTGCATATGACTCAGTCTGCCACAAAGAGCAGGAATCTTTTCCCTCCCCAGTTTTCTCACCTAAATCCTGCCCACAGAGCTGTTCATTTTATACTGTGCCGGTGGAATTCCTTTTTAAAACATTAAATGATTATTAAATGATACCCCCTACTCCATAACAACTGTATTCATAAAGCAAAAATCCGGTAAAATATGTTAAGCCATATAATAGAAGTTAATTGTTTCACTGGATTTTTGTTCCACATACCAGAATTACAAAGGAGTTTTGTTGGATTTTATGTGCTGCTACCTTTTTTTTTTAACATTCTTACCATCCCAATTCACCCTTTATAAATCTCCCTTTTATATTTCATGTTAAATGAGTATTTTGCAAGGAAGAGGCTGTGGATTCTCAACACAAAATTTCACGTTTCATTCGAATACAAATCCAGTTCCATTTCTACCTCAGTATTAACTAAACTTAAAATGCTGCCCACAACTGGATTTATGCCACTGTAGACGAGTGAATATCTGTAATAATCTTTTCATCCACTGCTGTGGAATTAACAGCAGTGTTAGCTTTTCGGTTAAATGTCCCAGCAGGAAAAGCTGTGAGACTCCTCTGCACAGAAGTGATGGCCCTAAAGGTACAATCAAAAGGAAAGGAGTTAGATTCAAGGTCAGTAATATATGGAATCAATGAGTAAATACAAGACAGAAGACCATAAACTTGTAGCAGAATAGAGAGTTAAATCGTCATGACTGTAATGCATTCTTAGATATAACCCAAAAAGCACAAGCAACAAAAGAAAAAAGTAGGAAATTAAACTTCATCAAAATGTGAAACTTTTGTGCATCAAAGAGGGAAAAGACAACCACCAACATGGAAGAAAATATTGGCAGATTGTGTCTCTGATAAGGGTGTCGTAGCCAGCAAACTCTTGTCAAGGAATGAACTCTTCCAACTCAGTGACATAAAGGCGAACCGTTGCATTTAAGACAGTGAAGGACTTGAGTAGAGTTTTCTCTGAAGATTTAAAAACAGTCAACAGACTCATGAAAAGATGTGCAGCATCATTAGTTTTTAGGGAAATTCAAATCAAAACCACAATGAGATACCAGTTTACATCCTCAAGCAGGGTTAGAGTTTTCCTTAAGTGGAAAGTAGCAAATCTTGGCAAGGATGTGGAGAAATTGGAACCCTTGTTCTTTGCAAAATGGTTCTGCTCCTGGGAAAAACAGCTTGGCAGTTCCCAAAAAGCTTAACATAGTGTCACCTATGGCCCCAAAATTCCACTTCTAGGTATATACAGAAAAAAAGTTGAAAACACAAGATTAGACAGGTGCACGCACACACAGGGTCATAGCAGCCCTGTTCACAGTGTCCACAGGGTGGACACAACCCAACACCCATCAACAACTTGTTGTATACGGACACATACAATTCATCTTATCCACAAAAAGGAATGAAATGTTCTTATATGCTGCCAGGATGTACCTCTAAAACACTCTGCTAAATGAGAGAAGCTAGACACGTAAGGTCATATATTGTATGATTCCTTTTATACAGAATATCCACAGTAGGTAAAATCCACAGATGGAAATTGGTGAGTTCCAGGTTTGAGGGGAGAGAGGAAACTAGGAGCCACCGCTTCATGGGTAAGCGGTTTTATTTTGGAGTAATGAAAATATTTTGCAACTAGATAGAGGTGGTCGCGCAGCCCTGTGAATGTACTAAATGCCACTGAATTGTTCACTTCAAAACACCTAATTTATGTTTTGTGAATTTCACCTCAATAAACAAAACAAGAAGTCAATACTGCAAAATAAATGTGACTGTGAACTGCACTCCCAGAACTGCTTTACAACCACATTATTGTACGTGTTTCTCGAGTTATGAGCAGTGAATAGGTTCTGAATGACCAGTAATACATCTCACATTCTACTTGGGTTCGGAAATTCAAACTAAGAAAATTAATTGATTTTTGTTTGTTCTTTCAGGACTCTCAGCTGGCATCCTCCGGACACAATAACCCAAGTAAGAAAGGTTTCTCTGCCCTTATTCTTTGTGGGTGTGGCAGGGGGCGGGCAGAAGTGGAGGGAAGATATGATGGACAGTAGGTTTACAAGAAACTCACTGAAAAACAAAGTGGGAAAAAGTGGGCAAAAGAGAGCCGTTTGTTCAAGTACTGCCTACATGGATGATAAGGTAGAGAATGGTCCTGCGTGCTGATACTCAAAATATAAAATGGTGAATTTCACAATGATCCCAGGAGAAAGAAACATCATACTTTATTATAGTTGGTCCCTAGTATATGTGGAGGGGAAAAAAATTAAAAGGCAACTATTGAGTTGTCTAAATTAAAAGAAAATAAATAGGCAAACAAAAGTGACCAGTAAACTTCATGATAGATAACCTTGAATCTATAAAGAAAAGTCACAACTTGCCAGATCTGTGCGCCATACCCCATTCCAGAAAAAGACAGCCTAGACTCTTTAGGAAGTAGCTTCTTCCTTGAATCAGTGGCTAATGTAACCTACAGGCTTTGTCATCGAAGAGAGGAGCATCCCATGAAGTAGTGTTTTAATTCTCTTCTTTGCACTACTAATTGGTATTAATGTGGTCTGGGTCACTAAAAATGCATAAGCCACCCAATTCATGTCCCGGGAGCAGCTCACGCAGCCAGGGCTTTGTTAGACTCGCCAGCACCCTTTGCCAATTAGAAAGCGGCGTCTGAAGATGAAAATCCCTCCGAGCTGGGAGGTGTCTGCATAACCGAGGCTCGTCCACTGGGCATCAGTGCCTCAAGAGTTGGGGGGCAAAGCCGTTGAGACAAATGCACGAGGAAGTGCAGCTAGAGAAAGCCCGGGGGAGAGGCTGGCACCATGATGCTTGGGCAGTGTCACTTAATTATCCCACTCTGCTGGATTTGCTGTGGGTGCAGGAACCAATGAGGAATTTTTCTAAGACCAGTTACTCTATAGTTTCTGAATGCTCAGTAAGCTTCTGTTTTACCATGAAGATACTGACTATCCTGCTGAATATTTAAATAGTAAAATCGATGATGTGTGTTTACAATTTTGAAAGTTATGAGAACACGTGCCCAGGTGGCCTTGAGCTTAAGCACATCTCCCTCCCCCTTCAGAAAACACTTACTAAACCACAAAGCTACAGAAATGGAAAGAAATCCCCATCAGCACTGAGAACGGGAAAGCGCACCCACCATCAGCAAACCAGAAACAGCCTAATTTCTGGAAAACAGGAAGTAGAGAGGAAGCCTTCTGACAAATAACCCTGAGCAGGGAAAGCCACAACCGGGCAGAACGAGAATCGAGGAGGAGAGAGGGCGCTGCAGAGCCGCAGGAGAGACTCGGGGCCAGCGGCCACACTGGGCCTCCCTCCCGTTATCCGCACCCGTCTCGGCTGACTCACATGCAGCATTCACTCTGATTTTCCTCCCAAAAAGCTCCAAGGAACAAAAGACACGGAGATACTTGTTTAAAAGATGAATAGTCAACCAGAACCCCTAGCTGGGAACTGCGGTGTAAGAGAGAAACAGAATAGAGTCTAGGGTGGTACTAGGCCTTAGAAAGAGACACAATAAGTGGTGAAAGAAGAGCCAACTTTCTCAAGCGGAAAATAAACAAAAATTCTACAAGTCCAAAGTAAAGTACTTCTTGTTTTATTGTTTTTTTCAGTACTGAGGATAGAATTGTCCCCACTGAGCTGCATCCCCAGGCCATTTTATTTATTTTATTTTATTTTATTTATTTATTTATTTTTTTTTTTGAGATAGGGTCTTGCTAAGTAGTAAGTTGACCAGGCTGGCCTCAAACTTGGAATTCTCCTGCCCCAGCCTCTCAGAGTGCCAGGTCACAGGCGTGTGTCTCTTCCCCAGGCTTATTTCCTGGTTTTGTTTTTGGTGGGGAGTACGGGGAAGTTTGTCTGGAAGCTTCTCTGATCTTCCAGCCAATATGCCCTGTCCTCTTATAAACCAGCCCTAAGTCAGCCATTCCCCACCTGAGTGTGTCAGAAGAGCCCGTGAGTACACTAACACACGAAATCACACCAACTACCTTGTTTAGCAACCTGTTATCAAACATACAAACATGTAGCCCGTAGGCAGCAAGAGGACTAGCCCCAGCAGTAACCTGGCTAACTCCAGAAAAGGAAGGAAAAAGTTTCAGGTATATTCGAAATCTTCAGAACGATCTGAAATGGTTTATATTAAATAATCGGTGAACAGATTGAAGTAATTATTGAATAAACAATCACTTGAGAATTAAAAATAAGATCAACAAAAGACCCTAACAGAATTTTATAAAAGGGCAGGTGGTAGAGGAAGTCTAGAAGCTGGGGTATAGAGTTGAAATACAGATAGGAAATATGAAAGAGGATTAAGATACACAGATGATCGGAGTGGGAAAATAAAAATCCAGCTAATAGGGGTACCAGAAAAAGAAGAAAATGCAAGAATAAATAATAATATAAATGAGTACTATAACTTCTAGAAGTAGAAGAGAAAGTTAGAAATGTGGTAAAGAGCAAGACAATTTGCAGAAGCACTAAGTAAAATTTCTAGAAATGAAAAAAATAATAATAGAAACTGCAATTTCCATGGGCAGGTTTAAACAGCACATTAGATATAGCTGAAAAGGAACTAATGAATTGGAAAATTGAATTTAAGAAATTATCTAGGAAAAAAAAAAGAAATTATCTAGAATGCAGCTTAGAGAGACAAAATTAGAAAATAGGACCTGGAAGCTAAGGAACATGCAGACAAAGCAGGGAAATCTAACACACATCTAACTCGAATTCCAGAAAGAATATGGGAAGACCCTTGGATGTTAGGGCCGAGAATCTTCCAGGATTGAAAAACTTGAGTTCACAGATTCATGAAACCAATGACTATTAGCCAGGGTAAATGGCAAAGATTCACCCAAGCATATTACTCAAAACACATACATAATGGAAAAGCAACCTTAAAATACCCTCAATGTTTCAAAAAAGGAACAAACTTCAACTGAGTGCCCAGCACTAGCAGTAGGAACCAGATAATGGAATCATGACTTCATAAATTGAGGGAAAATAATCAGTAAGTGAGAATTCTGTTAATGATTCGTTTCTTTCTTGCAAAAATAAAAAAATAATAATACAGAAGAATGATCATTTCAGGCAAACAAAAGCTGGGAGAGTTTGCCACTATCAGACCCTAAAAAAGTGAAATTCCAAAAGATGTACTTTGTTCACAAGAAATGTGAGCTGCAGAAATGATTGAGCAGCAAAGAAAGGAAATATGGGGAAATCTGAACACTATTGCTTACATGAAACAGTAGTATGCTGTGAGGTAATAAAAATAAAAGTGTGGTTAGAATACACAAAAACAATAGCATAAAATAAGGAGGAAAAGCTGGAATTAAAATCTAAGTGTCTCTAATTATTTTGGAGAAGAGCAAAAATATTAACTTTGGACTTTGATAAATTATGTGAGCACTTACTATTTTGGTAGTAGTCACTAAACCATAAGAAAAGTATATTTAGCTTGCAAACAAAATGTGAAAAGCATCTTATGGACCAAGATAAAAATGAAATGTGAAAATATTGTCAATTTATCCACAAGAAGTAAAGAATAGACAATGAACAGAGTACATGGGAAGATACAATGGCATAAATGAACTGAAATCAGTAATTTAAACAAATGGATTAAATTCTACTATTAAATAATACATATTGTCCAAATGAATTAAAAATAAAACTCCAGGCCAGCCAACTGTGGACTGAAATCTCTACAGACTATGAGCTAAAATAAACATTTCCTCCTTTAACAAAAGCAAAACAAAACAAAACAAAAAACCACCAGATCTATCCTGTTTACAATGATTCATTGAAAAATTGAAGGTTCAGAAAATTTGAATGAACATTAAAAAAAAAAGGAAATTTGAATGAAAAAAATACACGAAAACATATGCCAGACAAATACTAATGAAAAGATGTTATATTTACTTTAATCCTAGAAAAATAAACCATAAACAAAAACATTACTAGAGTAAAGAAGGCTACTACACATCAAGGAAAAATACAGCTTACCATACAGATGAAGGAATTTTAAAGACATAAATTTCAGAGAACATAACTTCAGAATTTCAAAAGCAAAAATTAACCAAATTACAAGGAGAAATCTATCCTTATTTGGATATATAAACACAATTAGTAATTGTGGCATAATGCAAACAAAAAAACTTAGCAAAAGCACATGACCCAAAATATGTTATATTTTTAAGCAAATCAGGAACATTTATGAAAATTGGCAACACAGTAGACCACAAAATAAGTTTCAACAGTTTCAGAGGCTCAGTATTACACAGATCACGGTCTCTGTCCATAAGATGATTAAATTAGAAAGTGATAACAAAAAGATAATTAGAAATGAAAACACAAATTTTAGGAATTAAGAAGTACTTTAAATCTCATTTGCAATGGAAAGGTAATTAAAATGCCTAGTATTAAAACTGGGGAATGTAAGTAAATGGAAGGGAAATCTGTAACTTTAAATTCTTATATTTAAAAAATAGCAATAGCTAAGCATACATCTTAAGAGCTTAGACAAAGAAGAGCAAAATCAATCCAAGGGAAATAGACAAACTTACAAAAAAAAAACCAAAAACGAATTAACAAATAGCAAACAAAAATAAAATTTTAAATATCAATGAACCAAAAGTTTTGTTTTTTTGAAAATATAATAAAATTAAAGAACTTCCCAGAGAGGTTGCGCAAGACAAAAGGAGAGAAAATACAAATAAATAATAGTAGGAATGCAAAAGAGCACTATTGGGGAACAGGAAGGGAATTAGGGGGTGGGGAGGACAGAGAGGGTGAGAGAAGGTAGAAGGGCAGGTGGACAGTGTGTATATATGTATGGAAAGGTCACCGTGAAACCCATTAACTTGTGTAATTAATATTTGTTAATCATCACAATAAAAAAGAAAGAGTAATGAATGCTATAAATCAAAATGATAAAATACAAACAAAATTTTACCAATTTTTTTCAAAATTGAGTGAAATTAATGTAGTTGAAATAATTACTTATATATCATGTTTTATATAAAATTTAGAATGATCTGACCACCATTTTAGAATTGGCCCAGTCATTTTTAATGATCATTTCACACACACACACACACACACACACACACGATTCCAGGGTGAAGCATTTCTTACAAGGAGTTCTGTCAAACTCACAAGGAGACATAATTCCAAACTGACTCCCTCTTTGGGAGAACACGATAGAAACACAAAAGTTCCCAGCTTATTCTACCAGGTAGCATAATTTTACAGCAAAACTTGGCATAGACAGTACAAGAAAAAGAAATTTCAGGCCAATTTCATTCATGATCATGGTGCAGATATCCTAAGAAAAATATTAGTAATCAAATCCAGAAAAGTATTAAATATATTTTTAAATGTAATTTATAATTAAGAAATTGTATTTATTCTAGGAATTCAAAATTGGATTTTTTAGAATATTAATGTAATTCATTATATTAAATATAGGAGAAAATATGATTATCTCAAGAAATTGAATAAAATTTATTTAGTGTGAAATTTACTGTATGCAATTCAAAGAAAAAGAAATCTTAGCAAATGGAGACAAGAAGAACACTTTGTTAACACAATAACACTAAAATTTAAAAAAATTAGAGCAAGCATCTTAATGTTCAAATATTTACCCCATTCTCTAAAGATAGATGAAGACATGGGTTCAACTTTTACCCAAAATTATACTGAAAATCCTTGCTCAAAGTAGTATACTAAGAAAAAGAAAAAATGTATAAGTGCGTGTGTTAGAAAGGAAAAAATGAAACTCAATTCCTCACATTATATATAGTAATTGTCTATGTAGAAAACTCAAAGGAATCTAGTTACTAGAATCAGTAAGAAAATACAGTGGTGTTGCTCTATACACAATCCATTGCATTTTCCTACCAACAAATGGACAACAGTTTTTAAAAAACTTTTAGCATTGACATCAAAAATATAACTTGGGGATTTAGCTGAGTGGTAGAGTGCTTGCCTAGCCAGCACAAGGCCCTGAGTTTGATCCCCAGCACCCCTCTCCCTGCCTTTTTTAAGCACTGAGCAATACACTGAACAAAAGAGAAGTGAGCCTTCAACAGAGAAAATTACAAACTACTGAAAGATACAATGGAAGACCTTAAAGAATGTGTAGAAATACCAGGTACAGCCACAATACAGTTAAGACACAAGTTCTCTCCAAATCAATCTATAGCTTGAATACAGCTCTATCAAAGTGAAGGTTAAATTTATAGGAATAGCTAAAGAACGTGAAGAACAAGTTGGAGCCTTACCTGCCTGCATTCAATCAGTCAGTCAGTTAATCAGCCGAAGTAATGGAGGTGGCAATCCACAAACAAATGGAGAAACTGATAGAGGATCCAGGGGCAGACACAGAGACACAAGGAAACCGGACTCTTCCCACAGCTGAGAACTTAGGTCCGTGTGGAGACACCAGGATTCACTTAGGGGAATATTGGGAATGGGGTAACTGGTCATCTATAGGGAAGAAATGAAATTAACTTCCACCCAACATCATCTATAAAAAACCAATCCAGCTATTTTTAAAAGATCAGTGAAACAATATACTTTCAGAAGATGGGGTAGAACATCTTTCTGGTGTGTTTCTTAAACATAAAACACACCAAAAAAGGTCAGTTAAAGAAAAATACTGGTAAATGCAGGTACATTAAAATTAAAAACTTACAGTTCACCCAAAGACACTAGAAAAAAACAAAAGGCTAACACTGAGAAAGTTCCTTTATTATTTGTGTTTATGGTTGTATTTAGGATGATACAAATTTACTCCTTGTATTTAGACAATAAAATCCTTCTTTGAATTAAAAACAATACAAAATGTTTAAGAAATGACACAAAGGAGCAAGTACAAAATATGTATCTCATTAGGACACAGAAGAATGTAAACCCCACAGTGAAATTTCATTCTACATTATTAAGTTAGGAAAAAATGTTAAAAATTTGACTCTAGCAAGTGTTGTGTAAATGTGGGTTGGTGGGTGATCTTTATTGCCAGCAGGAGTGTTAGTTTAGAAACCAGTTTAGGGTTCTCTAGTAAAGTTGGACACATGTGAGCCCCACAGTCCAGAATGCCAGCCTAACATATCTCGGAGAAAGGATGCTCCTGAATGTTTGTAAATGCATCATTTATGATAGAGAAACATCTCAGTGCCTTCCCCTCAGGAGTGGAACAGACGAGAAACTCGTAGAATCTTTGCACACTAAGATGTTTCACAGCCCTAAAGTTGAATAAAACCGAAGCTCCCTGCATCATGATGGCTGAGTCTAGACATCATAAGGCGGCGCCTGGGGGCTTCATCTCAGTAGAATGTATGCAGTCTGGTTCCGTTCGCATATAGATTAGAAACAGCAATGACCAAAGAACACATATATGGGTGGTAAAAAAACTACCAGAAGAAGGAAGGAACTAATTCATGCAGAATCCTTACCAGGTAACTGGCAAGGATGTCAGCAAGAGCCCAGGAGCCCTTGGGGCATCTGGGTTACAGTTTGTGGTGTGGTGCAAGATGAGCATGAGAATCTGTTTGGCATACACGTCAAGGACATTTGCACCCATTTGGAGTTGGTCACAATTCCTTGTGCACAGGTCCCTTTAGCCTGCTTTGCTGTCTGGCACCTAATACTTAGGTTTTTTGTTTTTCGTTTTGGGTTTTTTTTGTTTTTGTTTTTTGTTTTTTGTTTTTTTGGTACTGGGGACCGAACTCAGAGCCTTATGCTTGCAAGGCAAGCACTCTAACCACTGAGCTAAATCCCCGGCCCCAATACTTACAATATTGTGAATTCTGGTTGTTGGTTTATAATTTCTCTAATTGACCCATAGGAAAATCCAAACATTACATTGTTAATTAAATTAATACTCTTTAATAATTATTGAGCAGACCATAAACAATTTAAATCTTGACAATGTATTTGGAAAAGTATAGCCATTTAGAGTTGAGAAAGAAAGAGAGGAAAGATGGATGGAAGAATCGACAGGCAAGTTCCCTCACTGTACATAGTATAAAGAGGTACTTTCAGAAGTTGAGAAATCAAGAGATAGAAGGTTAAATAGATGTAAAGTTACAAATACCTACCAGAGACACTAAAAGTAATAACAGAACTAATAAAATTGCAGGGGAAGGAATACTACGTTACATACCTTCTCTTGTTTTTCATATGAGAGATTATTAGGTACTATCTAAAGTTGATGCCTCTACAAATAAAAATAGTAGTATATGACTTAGAGTAACGAGTCAGGGCTAACAGAAACGAAACTAAGCAAAATCATTATCTTTCCTCTACTGTTTGAATGGAAAGAAAAACATGAATTATTTTGAATGCAACTGAAGAAAACTTGCAGCACAGCCCACTTTTCAGCTGCAGTAGAATTCAGTGTAATGTATGTCTCCATTGATTCCCTTTTCAGAACTCTTGTCTGTTCCGATCATAGCACTGCTGATGGAGAAGGGAACCCTCCAGCAGCACGGTCACTCTGAGTGCTTCGGGGTGTGAAGTAGATACTACCTATGCTTACCAGCCAGGGGCCCCACAATGAAAGTCTTCAGTACATTTATCAGATTAGAAAGGTAGCTACTGAAAAGTTTTATCAGGCTGCTTCATGCCTTGCACTATATCCACCTCAGGGCCGAATGTACCTTAAACTCTTCTAACTTTTTTTAAGTGCTGAGGATGAAGCCAGGGCAGGCACTCTCCACTGAGCTACACCACTAGCCCAGACCTTCTACTTTAGCATGTAGTTGTGTATTAGTGACAGACCATCAGGGGATATATGCCAAATTAAAAATACATGTACCATACACATAGATAGACAATTTGCACTTATCTGCATAGCCCTTCCTGTAGCTCACTTCTGTAACTGTATTTCCGCCTGCAAATGACCACACTGCTCCTAAACAAGTCTTTTATGTCCTGCTCATCGTTGACAATGCAGGTTCCCTCCCCGAGGGACCGGCTTATGAGATCCCTCATGAAAGTAGCTCATCTCAACAGGATGTCCCCCAGCAGTACTTTTAGGGGGCTTCAGGGAAACATCTTCTGAGATCCAACTAAAAAAATAAATCAATCTCATCCTGAGAATTTTCTAGCTCGTATTCCACATTTCCACGTGTGTCCTTATATACAGACTGTGATTCTCGGTGATTTATGCCCTTAACATTTCAAATGAACTTCAGAAATTGTATCACCTAAAATCTCAAGATGTTGGGTTAAGGGAGAATTTTGCATTTTATTCCTTCCGAAGGACAGAAATAGGAGCAATCCCTGTCTTAATCGCAAGTTTACTTCTACTCAGAAAGGCTAATTCATTATAGCACTGAAGTTGCTGGGAGCGCTCGCTTTGCCGCAACAGAAGGGCTGCTAGGAGCAGAGCTCATCAGCGGCAGCTTTGTCCCCTGCTGAAACCAGCCCATGACTCCTCCAGCCGCCAGCCCCCATGTGCAGTCGAGCTTGTAGCCTGTCAACCTGCAGGTTACTTGGCAGCATTATTGGTCAAGGTAAAACATACTTCTTCAAACATCCCAACAAGGCCTTTGTTTGTATTATTGATTCCTGTTTTCTAGCATCAGTTATTTGGAAATGTTTCCCATCACCTGCAACTGCCAAGCCCTCTGCTTTACTTTGTTGATTATAATGGTGTGTGTGTGTGGTGTAACTACTGGCAGCTATGCCCTGGGGAAAGGAACAAATTTCTCCAAATTAAAAGGAAAAAAAAATTAGGAATCGATCTATTTGAGAAACGTGAAATCTCCTTTCAGTTTTGTCTTACATAACGCAGGTATTATGACTCTTTATTTTGGGATTATGGCAGGAATGATGGTTGCTCAGTGGAAAATTGCTGCTGGAAAGCGCTACGTTGGGTTATTTTCCAGCACAGAAGCCAGCTGACCAGACTTACATGTGTCCTAAATGAGCATACCACAGCCCTGCCCAGATGACCAAATAAAAAGTGTGAGCACTAGAGCAAGTTTATTAATGTGTCACCTTGCTTTTGCGTCAGCATGGTTGCATGTGCACAAGGACCCCAACATGGCCAGTGTTTGTCATCAGCATGGACTTTGTGGCTTTGCTGGTTTTCCCCTGAGTGACTGGCTTTTGGGCCAAGCGGCTGTCCCTGTGGGCACCAGCACCGTGTACACACAGCACAGTTACGTCTGAGACAGATGCAGGAACTCATCACTGTGTCTTCCATTTCTCTCAGCCGTTTCATTTCCCACGAGAAACAGAGAAGGAAATGTGCGGTTGGCTCTCGAGCTGCATCTGGATGGTATCTTCAGGATGTGTTCATTATGTAATTTGGGGGGTCCTTGTTCCTGAGACAAAGTGACCGCCAGCTACTGTCAACAGCTGACAGAGCTTGGTACAGTGCCTAGGCCTGGGGGCCTGAGAGGTCCTAGGTACAGTGCTGGTGACGCTATGGCACGCGTGCCACGGGCCAGCTGTTTGTTATCATTGAAAGCTCTCGAAAGTTCGCCATCCTTGTCCTAGGAGATGTCTAGACCAGGCTTGAAAGAGCACAGCAAAGCCGTCTGCCACCACCCTGCCCATTTCTTGCAACTCACAATCTGTGTGAGGTTTGTTCCACTGTTGCACCGCGAAGCCATGTGCAGCTGCAGCCAACTAACACTCTCAGGCATGAAGGACCCTGCTCCTTTCATCCTCGCCTCGAGGAAAATCAAAAAGTCTCCTTCCAGAATGACGATGCCTGCTTCTAATCACCACTCGGTCCAGGATTAGCCATTATGCTAGGCCTGTTGCAAAAGGAATTTGCCCTTAAAACTACACAAAGTGAGCTGGTTCCCAGCTCCCCTCACTAAAACCTGTTAAATCCCTGATGACCACATCCCACAGAAACATTTTCGTAACTAGCCTCTCAGAGGGTCAAGAAGGATTTGTGGTTTCCATCTTATTCCGCTTTAACTTGGGAGCCCCCAAACCTGCTGCCAGAGCTCTCTGTGGGGTAGAATTCCTGGGAACCTCACGACTCCAACCTCAGTGTTCTGTAAAATTCTTTCATCCAAGTTCTGATTCAGCCTAACCCTATTTGGCTTGTTAGCAGACAGGATCAAAGTTCAAAGTGTCTTGGAAGTAATGCTAATGGGTTTATTTCCTTAAATTTTCTGTAAAATGAAATGGAAAGAAACTGATTCCATCTGTAAGATATTCATCTTTTGGCAGGGTCTGCACTCCGAGTCTCTGGTGTTTGCAAACAGCTCCTCAGTACCTACTCACACAGTTGTGCCTGGGCGATTGCATTGCGAAGATGAGATTATTTTGCAAATCCACTTCCCAGGCAATAAAAGATGTTTTAATAGCCTCCTGCTGCACATTTTGAAAGATTTTTAATAGGAGCATAGAAATATATTTAATCTCTCTTAATTCTTAAAGACAGCAAGACTCACATGTTGGTATTTTTTTTCTGCTTCTTTTTAAGAGAAAGGTGATGCTGAGCCCGGGAGTCCAGACAATGGCACATCGAATACATCGTAAGTCTCTTTCGTGCTTCTATCAGAAATAACTGTTCTTTAATATGCTTGGAAAATGAAACAGTGAGAGCAGCTTATAATAGTTGTGATCATAAAGGAAGGAAACCGTGGTTGTCTTTTCTCATGATAATGTCTTTTTAAACGCTTTTGGGTGCAGATGCGTTTTGAGGTCTGCTGCTTTAGCACAGTAAGAGAAATCTTGAAAATGCAAATGTCCCTCTTTATAGAACAGAAATAGAAAGAGATTTGAGGGTGTGTAGGGGGGCAAAGGGAGGTACACTCTTTCGGATTTGGTTGGCCACTTTCAGCACCTTCATAAGATGCTACAACTTTTCACACATACTGGGGACTTTCTGTGCCACACTCCCCTGAAGTATCCAAGTCTTTTTAAAAGCCTGCCATCTGCAATCTCATTTCTGAATTATGTGAAAAGAATACAATTATAGGTATCTCTGGAATCTCAACAGTTCGTGAGTGTCTTTAACATAGTTTTTTGTTTTTTTTTTTTTTTAAACCAAGAACATGTATTGGTACATTCTACATACAATGGTCACATTCATTACATTAATTCTGTACCTATACATGATGTATCTTGGTGTCTTTAACATAGTTTTAAGATGAGAAAACACACAAAGTATGTGTTCTTTGCTGTGTTTTATCTTTCTTTCTCAGTATTCAAGGCATCTGAATACATTTTAATGATTAATTCGATATAAAATTAATGTACCAATATTTAAAGAAAATTGTTAACAAGCTGTCAGATTATTTTGTTTTAGCTCCACAGGAATCAGTATCAGGTTTGCTTCTGAGAAATCTTTATATTTATCATTTTTAAAAGTGAAATATGTTTTTTATTTTAAGACAGGCTTTGTGAATTACATGTCTGTGATTCAGTGTTTCTGTTACTAATCATTTAAAGTGCTATGCATTAGAAATAACAGTTTGTGGTATAATATTGCATCTCTTATTTTGTCTAAGATCTGTTTCTCAGTGTGGAAAGTTCCTTTGACTTTACTGAATAGCTTACATATTTTGTAATACATAAGATTATATGTTTGTCTTTCTTAAGATATACTACCCTAAGACTTCTGAATTGTTCCATTGTGTGGTTTCTGATGATGCAATGGATGTGACTGATCTTAAGTGGTTAAAGTAATATTAATTTTTAATTTTTTTTCCTTTTTATGCTGGAAAATATAATGGGAAAAGGGTTTTAATGCCATCTGGAGGCATTCTAGAGAACTGAAAAGGATGGAATCACTGGAAAAATTTGTTATTTTGAGTAACATTTAGATTGGTTAAGGATTTATACAACTAGAATATAAGCTACTGGAGGATGTTTTATTTTTGAGAAATTATTTAGTAAGTGTATTAATTATTGTAGGTAAAATAGTTTTTCAAAGTCTCAACAACAAAATTATTTCAGAGAGAGAGCAAGCCATTAGAAAACTGCTAGCATATTATGTTTAATTGCACATATTTTAAAATCACTTTCAGCAGATGCCAATTTTGTAATGCATTTTGATGTGTCACCAACATTCTCCTTCCCTTATATATTTCTAAAAAGTCCTTTCCCTAAAAGAATTGGTTTCCATTACTCAGTCAATACTTTATTTCTTATAACATGTATAAAAACAAATAAGTTGTCTAAGGAATTACTTTCAAACCCTCTGAAGGTATAAAACCTACAGAAGCCTGAAACATTACTTACTTCCCTTTCTCTCTGAGCAAAATAGTTCCCCAGTCACTTGCCTCTTGAGCTGGAAAAAGAAAAACAGAAATGAACTTGGAAGTTGCAAGGATCTCTCACAAATAGAGAATTCTGAACTTGATATCTCTCAAAGAGCCCCCTTGCCATGGTTCTGTTATAATTGGGCAACAGGAGCAGCATATTGTGAACAGAGTGAGACTCAGGATGCCTCCAAAATGGATAACAGTGATATTCTTACGTGTTGCACCTCTTTTGAGCTTCATTAGGCAGGTAGGGAACCTTTATTATAGATAAGGAATCTGGGAAGGTAGTCTGGCTAACACCTGAGGATCCCCTTAGGATTAAGTGATCCTATGAGTATTCTGGAGGATGAAAGGAGCAATTTCATCTTTCATTATCACCATCATCATACAGGAGAGAGCCATAGATAAGAGAGCGCCCAATTCCTTACATAAATTCCCATCAGTCCTTGAATACCCCTAAACCAGTGAGTTCAGTGGAAAACAATAATGAGGATGCTAAAAAAAAAAGATCAAAGATTTCAACTGATGCCTACTGCCTACCGCTACTACCTGTAGATTCTGGAGCTTGAATCTCACCCATGATAGAGGTGCTAGGCACACAAATTTTCTAACTTCAGAAAGTCTCTGCCTTCAAAGTATAAGTCAGCCTAAAACAAGTAAATCCAAATAATAGATCCTCCCTGACAGAGTGTAACACCAGACATTCAAAAGTACAAGCTAATTAGCTGAAGATTTAATTGTCTGATGGAACAAAAATGCCAACACTTTTTAAAAGAATTAAACATTGTCTAGAATCTCTGTAACACATCATCCACAATGTTTGGTGTGTAGTCAAAATTAAAAGAAATGAAGAAATAGGAAAATGTGATCGATAGTCAAGAGAAAAAATTGTCACTATAATAGACTGCTAGATGTTCTAATAATTAGAATTTTCAGATAAGACTGTTTTTAAAATATTATAATTTGTTTTAAACTATTATAACATCCAAGAACATAAATAAAAGCATGGTCATTATAACTAAAAAGGGGTGGAGCTCACCAGGGAAATGTAAACTATTAAGAAGAACCAGATGAAACTTTTGGAACTGAAATGTGCAAAATTTGAAATGAAAAATTCACTGAATATCGTTAAGTGAAGAGCGGAAATGACAAAAGATCAGTACTCAGATCGATAAGAATTATTCATTGTGAAAGACAGTGAGAATAAAGATTTTAAAATGATGAATGGAGCATCTGTGGTTAAAGGATAATATCGGTGAGTCTAATATAAATGCTTTGGAATATCGAAAGAGAGAGAGAGAAGAGACCAGGAAAAAAACTATTTGAAGAAATGATAGCTGCAAAATTCCCAAACTCAGTGAAAGCATTAACTTCCAGATCCAAGAGGCGCAGCAAACCTCAAGCAGAATAAATACAAACATAACCACACCCCATAACGTTGAAGAAAACTGAAGATACCATAGTAAGTATAGATTATGAACCATCTAGTAATTAATTTGATAATTTTGATCAAGCAGTTTTCTTGGGGAAAATGGAATTTATCATAATGGCCACAAGAACAAATAGAAAATCTGAATGACTCTCTTCCTGTTAAACAAATTGAATTCATAATCAAACCTTTCCACAAAGAAAATTTCTCCAGGACCAGATAACTTCTCTTATAAATTCTATCAAAACTTTACGAACTGTTAATCTTACACAAATTCATTCAGAAAATAAAGGAAGAAGGGAAAGCTACCCAATTTGATGTATTAGGCCAGAGCAACTTTGAATCAAATCTTGAGTCAAATGTATAAAAAAAGAAAACTATAATCCACTATCTATTATAAACATCAGTGCAAATTTTGTAACTCATCTGTTCGTGTTTCTACTTATTAGAAATAATAAATTGTAAAATGAAATTTAAGCAATTCCATTTATAAATACTTAATAAATGACATAAACACTTAATAAAGTGTTTATGTAAACACTTAATAAATTTCACAAAAGACATAGGAAACTTGGAGATAGAAATAGGAAATATTTTTGAAAGAAATTTAAGGCCTAATTAAAGGGAGAGATGTGCATGCATTAGAAAACTTGATGATACTGGTATCTTAGTCTTTCTCATACTGATCTACCATTTAACACAATTTTGATCAAAAGGCTCACAGAATATTTTTGTAGAAAATGATTTTAAAGGTTACTCTAAAGATGTTGTAGAAAAACAAAGGACCTTT
Source organism: Hystrix cristata (assembly GCA_004026905.1). Lineage (NCBI taxonomy): Eukaryota > Metazoa > Chordata > Mammalia > Rodentia > Hystricidae > Hystrix > Hystrix cristata. The sequence continues at coordinate 36,207 of PVJO010008465.1, read as the reverse complement.
GTAGCCATAACAATTTTGAAGAACAAAAATGGCAGCCTAGTAGTACCTGATTTCAAGACTTAATATAAAACCAAAGTAACTTAAGATAGTATGGCATTGATGTAAGGACAGACAAATCAATATAACAAAACAGAGTCTAAAAAGAAACAATACATGTATGGTCAGCTGACTTTCCACAAAGAACCAGAGCAATTCAATGGGGAAAACCAAGAGCTTTCAACAAATGATGCTGAAACAACTACTGGAGGAAAATTAATCTCATACTACACACACCTGAGATAGAGCATAGGTTTCAATATAAAAGCTAAAGTACTGGGCATAGGGGCACCACTTGTAATCTCAGTGTGGGAGGCTGAGGCAGGAGGATCACAAGTTCAAGCCCAGCCTGGGCAACTTAGTGAGACTGTGTCTCAAAATTAAAAAGACTGAGGATGGATGTAGCTCAGTGCAGAGGCCCTGGGTTCAACCTCCAGGACCCCACCACCACCAAAAAAGAGCTAAAATGATGAAGGAAAAAACAGGACACTATCTTCAGAACCTGGGAATAGGCAAAACTATCTTACAGAGTTGCAAAAGCATAATATGAAAGAAAATCCTAATAAATTGGATTTCACCAAAATTAAAAACATCTGTTCATCAAAATGACAAGAGAAGCCACAATCTGGGAGACTATAATTGCAATATATGTGTGTGACAGACAATGTCTATCCAGAACATATAAGGAACTCTGAATAATCAGTAATAAAAATGATAAGGACACAAATATTTTAAATGGGCAAAAGCCTTGAAGAGAGAATAGAAGATATGCAAATGGCTAAACGAAGATGAAAAGTTACGTTTCACTAATAACATTCATCTTAGCAAAATACAAATCAAAACCACAATGAGGTACCAGTACATACCCACTAGCACTGCTCAAATTAAAGAGATTGACGCCACCAAGCTGTGCCAAAGGTTTGGGGCAAGTGGAATGTTCTTGTGTTGCTTGTGGGAGTGTAAAATGGGATCACAATTTTTGAAACTTCTTATAAACAAACATATTTATTGCGTGACCTGGCAATTTCACTTGTTAACATTAATACTGGCAAAATGAAAGACATACATCCTTGAAAAAATTTGTATAAGAATATTCATGGCTACTTTATTCATAATAGATAAAAACAGGAAACACCTCTAAAATCCACTGACAGATGGATAAACAACCAGTCAAAATCTACTTATACAGTGGGATTCTTCTAATCAAAAAGCAACAGACTGCCCACACCTCCTGCAACATGGGTGAATTGTAGGAGTTTTGTGTTAAATGAAAGAAGCCAAATATAAAAGAGAATATACTCCAAGACTTATTTTATATGAAGTTCAAGAAACAAATAAAACCAATCTCAGATAGAATTTGGAGCAGTGGTTGCTATGCAGAGCAAAAGGTCGACTCGGAGGGTCCGTGAGGGAGTGATTCTAGAAGGTTCCATGTGTGAACTTAGGCTATGTAAGCATGTATCAAAATTCAGTGACTTTTACAATTAAAATCTGTGCATTTCATGTATATAAATCTCGCCTCAATTGAAAAAAACAAGTATATAGAAAGGATAAAAACATTTATAGTGGGCCGGGGATTTAGCTCAGTGGTTAGAGTGCTTGCCTTGCAAGCACAAGGCCCTGAGTTCGATCCCCAGCACCAAAAAAAAAAAAAAATTTATAGTATATCATTTCTATCTGATAATATAATAATAACTAGCCTGTTTTGAGTATTTATCTTGACAAGGTACCACTCATAGGTCTTGACATGTTTTATCCCCTCTAACCCATACAACAATTTAGAAATCCTCCCAATTTTATGGACCAAAAAAGACTAGTCAGTATTTTCTCTTTGAAATGGCAAGGCCAGCGTTTGAACCCTTAACCACTTTGCCGCTCTCTCAAACCCCCATGTGGTTTCTCTGGAGATAGTACCCATCCCAGCCAAACAAAATGAACAGGTAATATAATGCTGAAGAGGAGGAATAGGCCAACTTCATACCGGATTCAATTCTAGAAAATTCCTAGAAGAAATGACCAAAAAGAGTTTTCCAAGATTCTCTAATGGGAGAGTCACCTTGTTGGCTTCATCCAGATTTGCCCACCACTGAGCAATCTACTTACGAGTCAAAGGTCACTGGCACAGGCAGAATCCATTGTACCCTTCTCTGTTGTAGATGGCGCTCAAAGTAACTGCAACTTGAAAGAAAGAAGTGAAGAATTAAAATGCCCTTCATAAATGAAAGAACTAGAATTAAATACAAACATCTAGGAGAAAAAAAATAACCAAAATGAAACAGAAGGAAATAGTCCACCCAGGTGTATGTCTGCTATAATAAGATTTGAGAATTATTATAGGCTCCAGCTGAATTACAGGGACCCACAAAAGGTTCCCATACTGAAAGTTGATACATGGATAGTGCCTATTACCAAGTAGGCACTCTATAAATCATTGTTACTGCTATTAAAATGTATTTATGACTTATAAAAGCTAGAAAATAGCACTGTCTCTGCAGCTGATCAGAGCTCTGTTAGAATTTTAATCTGTTCTTTATTAAAAAAAAAGTAGAAAACTTAGAATTAAGGATGCTAAGAACGAAAATTATTAGAGCGCTTTAAAAGGTCTTCCAGTGAAGCTGCAGCTGTGAAAAACAAAACTGAACAGGCTGCTCTAGAGATGTCAACCAGGATGGACCGTGAGAGTGCACAATTTTCTTCTCCCCAGAGAGAAGCCTGGCCTGAGGGAGGCTAGCGAGTTCACCTCCGCCACTGAGTTCTGTAATAAAACATCGGAGAAGACATGGGCATCATCGATTGGTGGGAAAGAGCCAAACTAGATGATGCTCAACAGTCCTGACTTTGTATATAACACACATCCCTGTGTGTTGCATGTAAAGATGAAACAGACAACATGTTCATATCATTAAAGAGTACTCATTTAAAATGTCTGCTCTCATTATAAAGCTATCTTAGAAAATAAATATGGTGGAGAAGAACATCCATGGGAGCCATTGTATAATAAAGTATAAAGAAATGTATCATGTATGCATGTACATTTAATAATAAGGTTACACAAACTGATCCGGAGGTTGAGAGATCAGAGTTTGTAGGAGAATTGCTACTAAAGGTCTTTTTTTTCCTCCTGAGAAACTTGAAACCTTCCTGATATTTATTTTGGCTATAGCAGTTGGGGTCTCAAATGATGAATTGTGTCTGACCTTTTAGTCTATGAGGTGTCTGTCCCCAGAGACCTCCTTTGTGGCTCTGCTGAAGCTATTTGCCAGGACCCTGTTGGGTAAGAAAATGAGAAACCTAGCATGCAGCCTTTGCCTGGAGAAAGTCAGCCAGATCCTGTTTCCCCGGCTCCTTGACACCAAGAATGAAAAATGGAATAAGAAGGGCCCCTTACGGTTAGACTATATACCAACCATGTCAGTGTGCCCATGGGACCAGACACTGCAGAGGGGCTTATCCAGTGGAGAGAAAGGACCACCGTGGTCAGCTCTTGTGGACTCAAGGAATCGGCTGTGGGTGGGGCCTGCTGCAGATGTAGGGGCTGCCGGTTTACCTAGAGGAAGATCAGGAGTTCCTGTCCCATAGCTTGTACTCTCAGGTAAAACACAGGGATGTCAACCAGCACTTGTCTCCTATGCTCGCACCAGTTTGGAGGCCTGTGGTCACAGGGGCCATAAAAATTCTCTAGCAAAATTAGAGAGTCTGTTCCCAGCTCCCTTGCTTGGTTCCCCAGAGACTCACAGTTCGATGGGGTGCATTATTGTATTGTTACAGCTCATATTGCAGAAGAGGAAACCAGGTCTCAGGGAAAGGAGACCTGAAGTTTTCACAGCTGTTAGCAGCAGATCCAAGAATCCGGCTGGTGGCCAGGCCCCAGAGGACTGAGAGGCGCTGCCCGAGGTCCCTGGCCTGGCACAGAGGACACGTGCACTGGAAGAGGTGTCGAGGAAGAAACCCCATTGCTGAACAAAGGGCTGATCTTTCCCTTAAAGCCCCCAATACCCACCCTCCTTCCCTGTTGACAAGAGAATCGCATCACCAAGCGCCTGTGAGGAGCAGAGGCAGCCCGATCCAGACGGGACTGTGCCTGGCATTCGTGTGCAGGGCTGAGGTTTGGAAATTGCCAGGCTGCTGTCTGGAGTTCATCTGACAGCCTGGTCACTGGCAGAAACAGAGTGACAGCTTCGCAGGCTCAGCCCACTGCTCACCTCAGAGGGCCTTCTGCTGTTGGCAGAAGTTATTTTAGGAAGGCTGTGTTCACGCAATCCCACCAAAGCATGTAAAATATGTTAGCCTCGGCCCCAAGCCTCCACCACAGAGAATTCCACCTGCCCCCTCTTTTGCTTCTTGAATGAGTGGAATATCCAAAGGGACAGGGAATGTGGGGGTTACAGCAGGCGACCAAACTTCCACACGCATGCACACACTCATCTTTTATGTCAGAAAAGGCACTTCCTGCTTTAAATATAAAGATCCCGTGGAATTTCAGGCATTCCATTAGAATAGTACAAGTGTCAGTACATCACAATCAAGAGATACTGACTGGATGCCAAGCAGGGGACTGAATGGTTTATAAAAATAGTCGTCGTGTGGTTTGAGATTACAGTTAGGCAGGACGAGTGTAAACGGAAGTGTAGGATTGCCCTATGGCCGAACCAGCGCTCGCCTCCTCATGGCATCTCAAAAAAGTCAACGTCTGTGGATGCTCCCACTCTGGAGATGAAGAAACCAAGGACATGGTATGACCCGGCCAGGCTCCTGCTGCAAAGGTCTAACTCAGAAGCACTCTGTTTAGACACTGCTTCAGACTACAGAGGGCTGAAACACATTAAAACACAAACTAGCAAGGGCAGCGGCAGGATGTGGGTGGTCCCCCAAAGTTCATGTGTTGGAACCTTGGTCGCAGTGGTAATGATGTGGAGGTGGAGCCCAGACCAAGGTCCTGAGGTTGCTGGGGACATGTCCTGGGGAATGCTCCCCTCTTGGTATGAGTTGTCTAGAGGGAACCAAGTCTGACCCCCGAATTGTGCCCTGGCTTCTGGTTTGGCGATGCCATCTCCCTGTCCCATGTGCTCTTGGCAGTGGAACCACTTGCTATGAGGTCCTCAGCAGAGAGCTGAGCTGCTGCTGCTGCCACATCCTTGAGCCTCCAGAACCTTTATGTTGAATAAACTTCCTTTCTTTATAAAGCTACTCAGCTTCAGGTCCTTCATTATAGTAACAGAAAATGGACATATGCAGCAGGAAATCCTCGCTTGGGACTATTTGGTTTGAAAATGTATTGAACCCAAGAGCTAGAGAATTAAGTTAGACTAATTGGCTTAAGGAATAGGATTGAGAAAGGGATGTTCCTTTACTTTTGGAGTTTCAGGGAGCAGAGAAAATAATAAGCAGAGTGAGACAAGAAAAATAATGGATTGTTGATTGAACTAACAACTGTATAGCTTCACTTCTTAGAATAATATGATGCTAATTTTGCTCATCCCAGGAAGTTGTATACTCTGAAAACAAAGATTTTTAAATGAGTAAATGCATAAAGTATTATTTATACCTTTGAAAAAAAGTATATCAGCTATATGGCCACAAGATAAAATCTTTTCTCTCGTGAGCCAGTAGGGAAAATGGAAACCATCTCTGATTTTATTCATTTACTTTCCTATTGACACTCCGGGTTATATCATGTGACCTTCACTCCCAGATTTTACTAAACAGTTACATGTGCCAAGCACTGTCTTTATATCATTCTCACAGTGCTCTGGAGTGGGTACCCTCATTTTTGAGAAAGTAATATATGCACAGAGAAGGTCAGCAACTTGACCAGAGTCACACAGCTAGTTTGCGATAGAGCTACAATTTGAACGCAGTTTGCCTCTGAGCCCATGCTTTTAACTGCACCTGTATAGACTTTTTGTTTTGCCTGTTAGACTTCAAAACACTTCCCTAAGCACTGAATATTAATGCATCTCTAAGTAAAAGAATAGCATCTCCAAATTGTGTATTAACTGCTGGATTTACTTAGATGTTCAAACTTAAACATTAATTAGCAATGTAATTAACATCCTTATCTTTAAACATCTGAAGCATATCAGTATTTTTATCTTCTCCTTTAAAATGTCCGTAAGTGAGCACTTTAGTACATTTTTGCGTACATTTGAATCTGTTGGGGTTTTTTCTAACAATCATTGTTGTTTAATGGGGCTAAACCGCCTCCAACTGAAAACTGAGCACAGAAAAGAGTTTCAGTGCCTTTAGAAATCCTAAGTTTGATGTTCGTATTTTGAAGAAAAATCATCAATTCAGATTTAAGTTTGTACGGTTTTCTTGCTGCACGAAGGTCCTGTAGTGCCTGGGGGACCAGCTCGGCAGGCTCTGGCCTGGGGTGGCACAGGGACCGTGACCAGAGGTGGCCTCCTTTCTTGTCAGGATGCAGTCTGGTCCGTGGGGCTTTTAGGAAGACGTGATGGGTCAAAAAGAAGCTGTGAGGATGCTCCAAAGAGTGTTACACGGAGACAGAAAGTGTTCAGAAAGACAAGAATGGAAATTTCTCTCCTCCAGGAGTTGTAAATGGAGGCCTTTGTTGTTTTTTTAATCTTTTCTCTTCAACCTCCAAACTAGGGCTGCCAAATAAAATACAAGATGATGCCCAGTTGAATTTGAATTTCAGATAAACAAGGAATCTTTTTTATTTTTAGTGTATGTCCTATGCAGTATTTTGGCCATACTTATACAAAAAAATGATTCACTGTTTACCTGAAACTCAAATTTAACTAGGCATCCTATTATTTTTAATTGCTATTTCTGACAGCCCTGCTAAAACACCACATAGACTGTAAATACAACTGGGCTTCTTCAAAGTCTTATGTAATAAAAAAAAATAATAGAACAGAGGATAGACAGGTGAGGAAGAGAAGGGAAGGAAAGAGGAAAAAGATAAAGCAACAGAAGAAGAAAGAGAAAATAAGAATGAATTCTGGCCATCTGCCAAGTAAGATAACTAAATTTTACAAGATAAATCCTAAAACTGAGGTCATAGCCTTAGTATCGGAAAAAATAAAACCCTGAGTATTGAAAAAAGAAAAAGCAGGCATCCCATTAACATCTGAATTCCACATCTCATCCAGGAATGGAAATATTTGGAATGTGAAGAGTCTTAGCTTTGGACCTTTGTTGGAATGTCTCAACTGTTTATTAATTACAAGGAGAAGTTTTTTCAGTGAGAAGCTTTGGTAATTGGAGATCAAAGGAAGCTACCTAACCTCAGTGTATGTTACTAGTACGCCTCTGAAAGTTCATGGATAACCTTTTGTTTGTCTTGTGCTGAAATGTAAAAACCAATCAGTTACCTGATACGGAGAGGAATTTACTCCTTTTAAAAAAATCACACAGTTGTGCTGGGAAACATGAAGCTGGCTTTTTTTTTTTTTTTTTTTTCCCCTCTCTCTCTCTCTCAAGCTAAAAATATTAACTGACAGCTTCAGGACTGATTTTTTTTTTCTTTAATCTCTAACCAGACAAATTACTATAAGCAAGAAGCCTCTTCCCTTCATCCAGGACGTGTCACAGATGTGACACAGTAACTTTTTAACTGTGGATGGGGAAAAATATCCTTTGGAATTTTTAGGATGTTATTTCAAGCAAGTTTACTAGTTTTTGAGTTGCTAAGCCACAGCTGGATCAAGCCTTCAACAGGGTAAGGATATTTCCGTGTTACCGTCATTTCGTAGCATTTTGAGGGTTGGTTTATCGCCTGTGGGGGCCACAGCCCGCGCCGCTTGTACTGTCTGTTGCGTGTGCTAACGCGAGTGTCCCATAAAAGAGGAGAACGGAGGATTTCTGTCTGTGCTGTAAACCAGCGTGCCCAGCTCCTGACAGTGCTGGGATTGCTGGAGCAGGAACTGGGCGACATCTTCATTTTGGATAAAAGATTAATTTGTATTCTTTAAGAGATATTTGAAGGGTCGTGCTAATAGCTTCCCTCAAAGCCAAACGGCTCTGTAGGAGCCTCTCATTTTTAGAGTTGTTTTGCGTCATTGCTGCTGCTTTTTAAAAAAGTCAGCCTGATGGTGCAAGGCATTTCCTGACCAAATTCATTCCTGCCAGATGATTTTGTTTTAATTAGTGAAATACAAGACATCATCAATTTTTCTACCATCGTTCCTCCGTTTGGCATCTTGTTGGCTCTTTTATGAGGTACACTGTGTAATTAGTTCAGATGCAGAACAGTTGTATTCCATATGCTTGCCCTTAAAGGGACTTTAAAAAATTCCAAAGCCACCCTCCCTTCCTGGAGAGCCAGATACCGTGTCCTCATCAGCCAGTCTGCCTGGAGAAATCCACTGAGAATCCACCGGGAGCCACATCAGCCCTCCTGTGGCAGCCAGCTTAGAAGCAAGCGCCATTTTGATAGGAGAACTGTACAAAGGACATTGTCAAATGATACAAATAGCATGACCGGTTGGTATGGTGGATTCAAATAATCTATCCAAACAGTTTATTTTTCCAGTCTAGTCTCCTAGCTATGATTCTGAACCAGGATAGACACCAGAACACCAGGGGAGCTTTTAAAACTTTCATAAATCAAAAGTAATCAAACTGGGCATAGAGGTACACGCCTGTCATCCCAGCTGCTAAGGAGGCTGAGCCAGGACTATTGTTTGAGGCTATGAGTTAGAGACCAGCCTGGACAGCATAGCAAAGTCCTGTCTCCAAACAGAACAATGAAGAACAACAAAAACCAAGTAACTTCCTGCCCCTGTGATTCGGATGCACACACAGTCAAAAATCTTGACTCAGGAGGCTCCAAACCTGACTTAGCCGTCTGAATTACTGAAGAGGCTTTAGAATGCAGATTCTTGGGCGCCTTCCACTAGAGAGTCTCACTGCGCGTGTCTGGGGCTTGGGTCCATGAATCTGTATTTTTAAAAACGTTCCCTGTTGATTTTAATCATTAGTCAGATTTGGAAGCCATCATTGCCCTAACTGAATCACATTAATTTCAGCAATACGAAGGCCTTTTTATAATTAAAAAGAAAAATCCATATAGTATATCCAGAGCAAACTGCTGCATTCTACATTGTCGTCTTTTTTACCTTCACCCTTTTCTGATTTAATTCATGCCTTCTTTCCCATCTCAGAAGAAGGAGTTCCTGGCTCTGCTTACTTTTGGTGTCTTTGACATCACTCCATCCCCTTGCCAGTCTCTTCCCTTGTTGTTTTTTAGTTGTTCTTCCTGGCTGGGCTTATAATGTATCCATATTTTCCTAGACAAAATGAAAACAGCACATCTTTCAACCACGACATACGAATCAGCTTTTTGTTGCTACAACAGAATATCTGAGGCAGGCTAGCTTTGCAAAGGAAAGAGATTTATTTAGTTCATGGGTCTCAGGATCTGAGACCATGGTGCTGGCATTACCTGGGCTTTCACGAGGACCTCAAGGCTGATCACAGCAGTAGGATGTATGCACAGAGGGTACACGGTGATCCAGGAAGCAGAGTGGGATTTGTGGTTCAAGCTTTTATAACAACTGGCCCACTGTAGGGTGCAGTCCCTCCAAAAGCAGCATCCCCAGTGACCTGAAGACTTCCAGCAGGCCCCACCTCCTACAGGTTCCACCACTCCAGCAACACCAAGCCTTCGACACGTGAATCTCTGAGAAGGCAACATGCAAACCACAGCACGCTGCAACAGTGTGTAGCAGCTCCTCCCTACCTGCATGACCCCCAGAAAACCACAGATGGTACTGATTTCTAGGACAATAATAAAATACATTCATTATAACAAATACTGCAATAACATTTATGTGAATGTGCTCAATCCCTCCACCCACACACACACATACACCCAAAATATTTTGTTGTACCATATTCAATCTGATAACCAAGATGGCTTCTGGGTGACTCATGGGCAGGTAGCTTACACAGCATGGATACACTGGATAAAAAGATGATTCATGTCCCAAGTGAGAAAGAGCAGATAGCCCAAGTTTGCCCCTCTCTCTCTCTCTTTCTCTCTCTCTCTCACATTATGATTTGTATCTATTGTCCCCCAAAAGCGCATAATTTCACAGGTGGGCCTTTCGGAAGGTGATTGGCACATGAGGTCTTTAACTTTATCAAGTGGCTGAATCACTGATAAGACCATAATTTGATAGCAATACTGGGATGTGGTAGAAACAGGAGGTGGGGCCCAGCTGAAGGGCATGGAATTCCACTTGACTCAGCTATACCTCTTCAATTTACCCTCCCAGAAGCGCTAAAGACATCATTCCCATGCATGATACATGCATTCCCACGTTTATAGCAGCACAACTCACAGTAGCTAATTCTTGGAAACAAGATTGCTTATCCACCAACAGATGAATACATTGTGGTATTTGTACACAACTGAGTACTACTCTGCCATCAAAAAGAATAAATTTGAATTGTATGTAGAAAAACAGATGCGTGTTGAGACCATAATGCTAAGCAAAATAAAGCAGACACAGAAGATGAAATATTACACAGTTTCTCTTCAATGTGAAATACGAAGTATAAGTGATTTAAAGAGCAAAATAAAGATAGACAATAGGAAATGTGAAGGTAGACCTTTTGCAGGTGGGAAGGGGATCTAGGGAGGGAGAAAGAAAGAGGGGCAGGAAAAGGAAAATAAAAAGGACTAAGGTGCACCATGTATATGTATCAACTTCCCATAGTGAATGTACTAATTATGTCTCACAAGCACATACTAAAAAGCATTAATTTTTTTAAGAAGATGGTTTCTTCAACAAGTGGTGCTGGAACAATTGGACATTCATACTCCCCCCCAAAAAAACCCTGCACCTAAATTTAGCACAAAACTTTACTCGAAATATATCATGGACTTAAATATAAATCAAAACCATAAAACTTCTAGGGAAAAATTGATAGAATAATGCTCCCCACAGAGAACCTCCTCCTATTCCAAGAACCTGTGGCTGTGTCACCTTACATGGCCGAATTCACTGTGCAGACTCAGTGACGGATTTGAAGATGCTGCACTGCTGACTTTGAAGGTGGAAAGGGGACCAGGAGCCAGAGCAAAGATGAAGCTTCTAAAAGCTGGAGAAAGCAAGGAAGCCAATGCGCTCCCCGAGCCCCCCAAAATAATACAACACACTCCCCGGGCCCCCACTGAGGCTGACTGCTGACCTCCAGATGGTGAAGAAGCCACCGAATTTATGCAGTTTCTTAGAGCAGCAATAGAAACTAATTCAAAAATCATAGGAGAAAATCCTTAGGAAAATATGAGCAAACTGGACCTTTAACATAGCCGTGATTTTTTTTCTTTGAAAAGACCTGCTAAGAGGATCCAGTGAGAAATTAGACAGAGACAATATTTGTAAACCACAGGTCCAACAAAGACTTTGTACCATAGAACCTATTTAAAAGAAAAAACAATTCCCAAACATCAGCATTGAAGAAATTAACTAAATAGAAAAACAGGTAAAAGATAAAGAGACATTTCACTAAATGGATATACAGGTGGCAAAGAAATACACGAAAAATGTTGATCGTTAGCTATTAGAAAAATGCTACTTGAAACCTCACGGAAATATCAACCACAGTGGCTGAAATAAAGAATAATGATAACACCAAATGCTGGCGAGAATGCAGAGAAACCCAATCACTAAACATAGTATTGGTGAAAACATAAAATGGTACAGCCACTCCAGAAAATAGTTTGGCAGCACCTTTTACAGCTAAAACTGGATCCAGCAGTCACAGTCTTGGGCATATATCCCAGAGAAATGAAAATTTATTTTTACACGGCAACTTGTACAAGAAGGTTCATAGCAGCTTTATTTGTAATAGCCAAAAGCTGGGAACTATCTAAATGTTCATAACATCAAATACTATTCAGCAATAAAAAGAATGAATCGTTAATCCATGCAACTTGGATGCATCTCAAGGAATTTATGCTAAGTGGGAGAAAAAGGCCAGTTTCAAAGGATACAAACTTCATTCTCCATGTATATAACATTTGCGTGATGACATAATTATAGAGATGGAGAACAGATTAGGGGTTAGCAGTAGTTAGGGATGGGGTAGAGGAGTGACTCTCAAAGAGTAGCGTGAAAGGACATTATGGGGACAGTGAGGTCAAATGTCTTCGTTGTATAGTAGATTGTTGCATGTAACTGCATGTGTGATAAGATTGTTTGCAACAATACACACACACACAGACACACACGTGTCCATAAATAACTGGTGAACTCTGAACACACTTTATGGATTATTCCGATACCAATTTCCTAGTTTTGATATTGTTCTAGATGTGAAAGATTCTAACATTTGGGCCTGAGGGGTGTAATTCAGTGATAGAGCTCATGCTTAGTATGGGCAAGGCCTCCCTGACCCTCCAACAAAGACCCCCCCGAAAGGATGTTAACATTGGCAGAGGCTAAGTGCAGATTACTCAGGGCTTCCCTGCACATTTGTGGCACCTTTATGTGAATCTGTATTTTAAATGTCATCATTTTTTTTAGAAAACATACCCATCATCCCCTCAAAAGCAGCTATTCTACTTCTGTGTTCTTCTAGTCCTTCTCTATGTAGTGATCAAAATATCTGGCGAGAGTATCTCAGACTTCTCTAGTGGCTCAGAGAGAGTAGGCCTAGGGCCCAGCGGGGAGTCATTCAGTGCCAGAGATATTTTCTGTCTGCTTCCTGGGCATGGGCAGGCCCTTGGCTTTCTGTCTGCTTGACCACACCTCCCCTCCATGCGCTGCTTGTCATGCGTGGCCTGAGCTAAAAGCACACCAGAGTACCTAATGACTGGGAAACTGTCCCTCCCCGCTGCTATCTCGATGTTTACCTGCACCCACAGACCCACACACTCACACACCTTTCTTTTCCCCCTAACCCAGGGCTGTCCTTTGCCCAGCAGTTCTGCAAGCCAGCTTACCACACCACCCCAGAGTCCAGTACGTTTGGTGCCCTGACCCTGGAGAGGCTGTCATTCAGTAGCACACTGTCCCATTGTCCTCGGTACTGATACGAGCTGGTTCTGTGAGTTTACATGTGCCCTCGCCCAGTTCCAAGTGCACACGGCCACCTCACGGTTATTCTAAGGAGGTTGGGACACTTGCTGTGGCCCAGACCAAGGCCAGCCCTAGCCTGCCTAGACCAGGCAGACCTTGTCTTTGGGTTTTTCTGTGCCTCCTTCTTCTGCATCCTTCAATGGCAGACAGAAATTTGGCCTTCTAGAACAGTGTTTCAGGTGTTCTTCCGGACATTGTCCTGGGCTCTGGACTTGCCACTTCGTGCTGGCACTTTATTCTCCCATTCTCCTGGTCTGTTCTGTCAGGGTAAATAAAGCTAACAAATCCTTTGAACTCAGGTTTTAATAACTGGTCTGAACCAAAGTGCGGGTGGCCTTTAAGAATTATAACTCCCGAGGCCTGCTTTTACTCCCCATCATGGCATCGTAAATGAAAGCTTTAATGAGTGCCTTAACCTGAAAGTAAGGAATATGAATGTAGACATTTTGAGCACCACAGAAGAGACAGTAGGAGCAATACTTTGAAGCAAGCCCCCCGCAGGGTGCTGCACCATGGACTCCTCCACGCCCGCACAGACTCAGTCAGGCAGCCTGCTGCTCCTTGTCAAACGCTGAGCAGGCACCTTGGTGGATCCCCAGCTCCATAAGAGAGGGACAAGCCTGGACTCGAGACAGTTACCCTGTCTTAGGAGCCTCAGGGTGACCAGAGAATGGGGCCTATTAGAAACCACGCTCATCCCATTGATTTCTCCTTGCTGTTGCCCACAAGCAGTTTCTACACAGAGGCCATCGTGGTTTTGAACAGAGTGAAGACCCCAAGAATCAACCCCACAAAGTTCAGCACTGCTATACCCACTTCCTGTGGCCATGATCTACTTCCTGCAGCCATGATCCGCTTCCTGCAGCCATAATCCACTTCCTTTGCCATGATCTACTTCCTTCAGCCGTTCCACATGTATGTGGGTGAGGAGCTAGGAGCAGAGTCCCTAGAAGCCTGGAACCAAGCTGAGGGAAGACTGTCCTTGTCATCTACTGTATGAGCACAATGGGCTGAGGCTCAAATTCAGTCACAGTTTAAATATTCCCAGAGGTTACTTTTCAGGGTTTTTTTGGTTGGTTTGGTTGGTTGGTTGGTTGATTTGTTGTTGTTTTTTACCTAAAAGCTGGCTTCCTGATTGATGCACGTTTAGGAAAAGATTATTAAATACAAAAGAAGATGAGAGACCTGCTCTCCCTGCTCTTAGTAGGCCAAGTGATAAGTCATTTTGCAACAGAGATTTCAGCCCTGTCACTAAATGAGCCCTATTTAAGGAAGCCACATGATCCCTCTTCTTACAGTTCTGTGCCCCGCCCGTTGAACTGACCCACATAACCAAAGGGCACTCACCGGAAACCAAGGGAGCTGCAGTGCTGGGCTTTGGAGGCAGGCAGAACTAGCATTCTAAGTAGGTGAAAGAAATAGTTTTTAAAATCCCTGTTTATGCCAGACATGTTGGCACACACCTGTAATCCGAGTACTCTGGGAAGCTGAGTCAGGAAGATTGTTCAAACCCAGCTCGGGCAACTTAGCAAGACTCTGTCTCACAATCAAAAAGGAATGGGGATGTAGCTCAGGGCAAGTGCCATAGGTTAAATCATCCCCAGTACCAGAAAATAAAAAAGCCATTTACCAGAATTTCTTATATTTTTATGACAACATGCGTGTTTTATATTAACGTTTGTCCTTTATTACTTTTTCTTCTTAAAATAAATGCTAACATCAAAAGAGTAAAGCTAGAAAGGATAATCATGTTTCTGTAATTTTCAGTGTAAATTAAAAATAACATTTGTTGTGGTACTGTTCCCTTTGAATAACTAATACAATAATTAGTTATTACCCAACTAGAAATACATATGTTGTCAGAGTTCTCTAACGTACAAAACCAGAATTAATCTTCTACCTCAAATGTTCTTACCTGGAGCTATTCGTGCACGTCCATCAGTATGTGGAGTAATCTCTCCTTGTGGAAGAGACTTAGAAATCACTCAGTTAATCTATAAAAGGCCAGATGTTTAAGTGGATAATTTAAACATCTTAAATTAAGTGGATAACTTAAACTTTAATTATCAGCAGCACCTATACTGATAAGCAGGTTTTCCACTGTCTTGATATCAAACACCCAAGAATGCTAGGTTCCCAAAGTGAGCCAAAGGGCTTAGGTTGTTTTGGTAAAGTAGATAGCCAGAATCAACACCCACAGAATTGAGCCTGAGGTGGAATTTTCAAATCCTGCAAATGTGTTGGCGACAGTACCCCAGGCCCCTACCAAGGATGCGTCACAGCGACTCTTGGTAGTCATTGTTCTGCAAACACCTGGCTCAGCCCCATATACCACCATTAATGGTGCTAGAGGATGGTAGCCATCCTAGGGATGGAGAGGGGAACATTAAAAAACAAATCAGCTGCTAAAACAACAGTCCACAGGGTGGGTCAGAGATGCTTAGCTAGAGGTTGTTGTCACACGGATGAGATTAAAGTTTTCAGGCTGAGAAGCAGTATGGTGATGCTCCAGTCCTTGGAATTAGAGTTAGGCTCAGGAGCAGCATAGCACTTTGTGTCACTCAGTTCCACAGATGAGAGGCGCACTTGGAATTGCTCTTTGAGCAGCCTGGCAAGGTACAGAAATGTTCTAGAGAAGAATTCCCAGACCAACATCATGGAGCGTGGTGGATAAGACCGTATGGTGCAGGCAGTAGAGGCAAATCCAGGTGGGCATTCGTTGACCGCCTTATTTATGTTTGTAAAGCAATATTTTTGAAATCTCTTTTGATTATCATATCATGTTGTATTCAACAACAGCCTATAAAGATGGTAGAGCTAGTTTTATTGTTCTCACTGTAAAGAACACCAGGAGGTTTCTGGTTCTGCAGTTAATGTCAGACCACTGAATGCCTCCCAGAGCTGTCAGGCCCGGCGGGTGTTCTCTGGCCCCAGGCCTTACCGGTACCTACTCTCGTCTTCTTCAGGTCCCTGGGGCCTTTCTGCAAGAGCAGAATGCCCTGCCTGTTTAAAATAAAGAATTGATGTTAACATCAAGGTGTGTATGGAAACCTAATTCCATATTTTACACATCACTCTTCCTTACTGTATTTGTTCTGTAGCCCAGAAATTTGCATTTGTTTTCCTTTTTCTGCAAATCCTCTGGGCTCTCAACAAGGATGTTTGGCTTGGAAAGTCTTCTTCAAGGATATTCGCAATCTCAACCATACACACACCCTCCTCCACACCCAGGGCGGGGGTGGGAAAAGCAGAGGGCTGTCTCAGCCACCTGCAGTGCCCCCACCCAGCTGAGGAGGTGACAGGGCCCCACACGGCATTTAGGAGTCTCAAATCTGCAAGACCTTGATCCTAACTGATGAAATCTGCCTTTGCCAGCTTCCTCCTGCTTCCTCTAGTCTCTGCTTACCACAGGCCGGGTGGGCTTTTCTCCAGGACTAAAGCCTTGGGGTAGGAAGAGAGATGGGATTGCCAGACCAGCTGCCTTTAGAACTTCAAGGCCTGCCAGGAGCCCAGAAGGTGGAAAGGAGAGCAAAGGGACCTGCAGGGCTGGTTGTCCCTTAGAGCCATTGGCAAGCTGAGATTTCACCGGTCTAAATTCTGGGCTCCTAGAGACCACAGGTCTCATGTGGAGAGAAGAAGGAACAACATAGTACACTAATAAGTATAGCTGGATTCTCTTCCCTCTGTAGAAAATTAAATGAGTACAGATGTAACTAAGTTGCTGAGATCCTGGATTCGATCTTTTGCACAGACTAAATGCAATGCGAAGTTTAAATAGCACAGGGGTGTAGGAGAGACTGAGAATTGTGTGCTGTTCCGCCGAGATGCGATGATCCCAGCTTCCTGCATGTACAGCACCTAAGCTTGGGTGCTGTAACCATCATGGCACCCGTGTGAGGGATTGGAGGGGAATGAAGCGCTGTATTAATGAAACTTTCTGCAGCTGCTCCGAGCAGCAAAGATATTATGGGATATTATGTCAAACTGACTTCTCGGGCAATTCATTTGAGAATTTCATCTGCCCCCCTCACCAGAAAAATAATCAATTTTGTCTGGATGGGTTCGGGCAGCTGACTGCTGTCTAGACCTCTCGGACAGTGAGGAGCGAATGTTGTCCCTGAGAAAGTCATGACTAATATTTATTAACAGCCCTGTTGGAGCATTTTGAGGTCCCCCACCCCCACCCCGAGCAATCTTCTCAAAGATTCTTCAGAGTTACCTGTCTGGGAAAAACGACTCTGTGATGGATCATCTTTATTTTCACAGATACTTCATTTCAGAGTCTTCGCACCCTCCCTCATTTTGTGGCACTAAAGTGCTTATAAGCGCCTGCGAAGTCTCAGAATTACATATTACAAATGAAATCCCATCTCTTACTGATAAAACGGAAAGGGACCACTGTGTCATTAAGGAAATCTCTTTATTAAGGTGGTTGGGACTAAACATGTTCATTTACAAGGGAAAGAGTGGGGGAAGGGTGACCCCGTCTCGTGTGGCTGTCTTCTGTGATGCTTGGTGGCTGTGAGCATGCACATAAAATCAGAAAGACATTTTCCAGAGTATTTTTCCTCTCAGTTTAAGAGCACACTTCTAAGGCTATCTCAAGAGACCTGATTAAGAAGAATATATTTCTGGGCATAGACATAGGGACCTGGCAGGAACTCCCCTGGTTGTTGGGAAGCTAATGAATTAAATGAATCAAGCTGTCAGCACGTGAAGGCGTTAAGTGGCTCTGGGTCCCATCCTGGGAGACTCGCCGGGTGAAGAGCTGAGGGTGGGGTCTGAGCCCCCTAAGATAGGAAGCGCTGGCCCAGCCAGGGACACGACAGCTGTGCTGGGATGGACTGAAAGTGTAGAATGCACATGGAGTTTTGGGCACTGCATCTGGAAAAAATGTAAATGGCATCACTGGTAATGTTGAAACAATCATATTTAGGATGTATTGAGTTGAATGAAATAATACAGTCATCCTTGGTATCTGTAGGCTCCAGGACTCCCAAACGGGTACCAAAACCCATGACTGCTTAAGTCCCTTATGTAAATAATGTGTTTGCATAGAGTCTACATGTAGCCTCCTATATACTTCAAATCATCTCTGCATGACTCAGAATACCTAATATAAATGGTTGTTGTACCGTATTGTTTAGGGAATAATAACTGAAAAGTCTCTACGTGTTTAGTACAGGCACAATAATTTTTTCCAGTATTTTCTATCCATAATGGGTTGAATCCTCAGATATGAAACCCCTGGATACACAGGACTGGCTGTACTACTAAAATTCATGTCGCTCTTTCTCTTTGCTTTTTAAAAAAATGCCTACCAGAAAATTTAAAACCATAAGCTCTGTAGGCAGCTCACATTATTACTAGTAGTCAGTCTGTTCCAGAGGATCGATCAGCTCACAGGGTGGGCAAGGAGGGGACTTAGAGAAAGCAACGCACACAATGTCAGAGTAACTACCAGGATCCCTCTTCTTGAGACCCTCTCACCCACCCACCCCCGGGGGCTTCTCCTGGCTTCCCTGGGTGACATTAACATGCATCCCGCACCCCTCCCTCCTGGCCGGTGTACTGAATTCCTCTGGCTACCACTGTGCTTCCTATTTATGGCTCACACCAGATGTGCCCTTCCTTTACACCTGCTGCCCAGTTAGTGCGACAGGAGTCCCCAAGCAGGTCTTCCCCTCAGTCAGATTTTGGCCTCAAGTTCATAAAATCCTTTGCAAGTCTATCACATCCATCTGTAGCTTCTTGCGAGAAAGTTATTGCAAATCCTTGAGAAATGAAAAACGTGCATTTAATGGTGAAAGGCTGGATTTTATGTAGGCTGACTTAACACTGGAAATGCGCTTTGGGAAATAGAGGAGGTGTTCCAGTTGCTTTTCTTGTTTGCCAACCTAAGAATATAAATAAGGAACCCAAAACTTGTGACCTTGCGTTTTTATTCCTTAAAAAATTTTAACAACATTTTTTGGTAATAGAGAGAGATGAATCATAGTACAAAGAGTTGTGCTTAGGAACATACATAGTTGTGCTATTTCCTGTAATTTTTTTCCTTGAGGTGGGGGCAGAGGTTTCTGGGAATTGAACCCAGGGCCTTTGCACATGCTAGACACAGCTCTGCCACTAAGCACTGCCTCCAGGTCGCATGTCCTTGTTATGAAGGAACCAATAGTAAACCAGCAACTTACAAATTTCAGGAGTCAGAGAGCATCCTACACCATTTATATCGTAGTGGTCATCTTGTTCATTTTTCTTTGGTTGAAATCACCTTGACTTCTAAAAAAAAAAGTTTTTCTTTAATAGAAAAAAAACAGAATTACTGTAAATGGAGATACTGTATAAGAAACCCTAATAATTTATTGCTATATGAAAATTAGATTTGGGCTCAGCAAGTTTTTGCAATATCTGGATGTAGAAAAAAATGTATGTACAAGACTCTGATTGAAACATACACAAATAAAATGAGATTTTTCACGCAGAAACGCATTGAAAGGCACCCATCTGGGGTCATATGTTACTGAGTCCTGGCTTTGGTCACAGTTAATGAAGGAGTTCTCAGCTCTACTTTTCAAGTCCCACTTCTCCTCGTCTTCCTGCCAGCCCTGTTCTCTGTAACCTCACACCCGTCTGTTGACTGCTGTTTGGTTCCGGTGAGAATTTGTGCATTTCTTGAGTTCCTGCTTCATCCAGGACCCACGCAAAGCTCCAGAAATGACACAGTGAATATGGGATTTGGCATGGATCCTGCTCAAAAGAGGTTTACCCTGCAGCAACTGAGGCCAGGGCATGTATGGTGGCATCAGTATAAGGTCACAGGAGCTCTGGTAGAGGAATCTGTTCAAATGGGCTCAGGCCACTACAGAGCCAGCCCCCTGTCACAAGGGAACACTTCGATGTAGCTCAGGACTTCTGCACCAAGCCGCCTCCTCATCCGGCTGGTGCCTGCTAACCTGAGTCTGGAGGACCCAGGAGCTCAGTACACCATCTCAGGCCTGAAGAGGTTTGGTGGGGGAAGGAGACCTAGCAGGGCCCAGCCTGAGGCAGCATCCGCTTGCTGGGCTCAGAGGAGCTGGCAGGTGGAGGGCGGAAGGGAAGTCTCATGGCATGGAGCCCTGTGGGGGTAACACTGGACTCAGGGGGGAAGGAGGCCAGGCGTGCATGCAGCACCATGGGGCTGGGCTCTCTGCCCTGTTGCTTGTCTTGCTCTTCCTAAAAATACCCTCCTGGACCCTCTGTCAGCTTGTCATTTGCATGTCACCTGTGTGACCTTGACACAGCCCCTGCCTCCTGCCACATCACCTGCTGGCCTCTTGCCAACTCACCATCACTGAGGTTCAAGAATGAGAACACAGAACGTGCTGCTGAACAAGGGACCAGACCAAGGGACAAGCAGTACTCCCTGTCCTGTCTCCCTGCACACAGGGCCCCATTCCCTGGGGCAGAGCTCAGCGGAAGCCAGAGCTGAACTTAGCAGCTGCAGCTTCTCTACGCCGGGGAGGAGTTCATAGTCCCATTTGGGTGTGAGCAGGAGGCCTGCGGACAGAGCAGAGAGAGAGGCGGCCGCCCAGGACACCAGGGGCCACACCTACCTGGGCTCCAGCAGGATCTCACCATGGCCGTGACTTCAGCTGCTAGCCCTGGAGCCTGAACCCCAGTCTCTGCTTCCAGACCTGCCTCCCAGGGTGGGAGAGGACTGGTGAGAAAGGTCCTTAGGGCCTGCCAGGCTGGAGGGCCCATCACAGGAACACCCTGAGCACTAGTGTGGGAGTGCCCCACTTTGGGGGGAGCATGTTCATTTAAATTCCCTTTTCTCTTCCATTCAATCCAGTTATTGCCCTTTTAGGTGTCCGCCTGAAAGAATTAAAGATATCACATTACAGTGATCCATACACACCCATGTTTATAACAGCAGTACTCCTAATAGCTAAATCTTAGAATCAGCCTATATGTCCATCA
The DNA here is from genome assembly GCA_004026905.1 of Hystrix cristata. Taxonomy (NCBI): domain Eukaryota; kingdom Metazoa; phylum Chordata; class Mammalia; order Rodentia; family Hystricidae; genus Hystrix; species Hystrix cristata. The sequence goes on along the minus strand of PVJO010008465.1, from coordinate 15,157 downwards.
ACAGATGAATGGATAAAGAAAATGTATCTATACACAATTGAATCCTACTTTGCTGTAAGGAAGGATAAATTTGTTTGTATAAAAATGGACGCACCTTGAGACCATGATTTTAAGTAAATAAATCAGACTCACAAGCTTCAATATTGCATGGTTTCTCTTATATGAGAAACCCAAATATAAAGACCAAAATAAAAGATAGACAATAGGAAACAGGGAGACAGAGCTTTTGCAAAAGGGAAAAGGACCAAGAGATGGAGGGAGAGGAGACGGAGGGGAAGAAGACCTAAAGAATTAAAATGTGTCATGTATATGTACCAATTCCCCTTGAGGATTCTAATCCTTATGTACTGCAAACAGGTACTAATAAAAATAAACGTTTACAAATAAAATAAATTCCTTTGCTCCTGATGGAACCACACGAGCTCACGCTCTGCAGGGCTGGTCCTATTACCCGCCCTGTCCCTGAGGCCAGGTGACCAGCTGTCCCACTGTCCAGTGCCAGCTTCTGGTGACATGGTGACTCTCTGCTTTTCTGAGCACTAGTTTGACTGTCTGTGGGAAGGTGAAACTGCCAATAAGAGCCAACTTGAAGAAAGGTTTGAACTGCCAACAGCAGCAACAGAAGTCAGAAACCATCATTCTTGATCATCACCAGGGCTGCTTTGCCTCTAAAAACCCCAGGTGCTGCTGGGGCAGAGACAGGGCAGCAGTTGGCTGCTGCTCCCTTCGGGGGCTTTCCCCACTCGGAAGCCCGTGGATGGAGAGTCCTTCAAGCACAGCCACGAAGGAAAGCAGCTCTGTGCGAGCAGGGAGCCATCCCAGCTTAGACACCAGCTGGAGACATGATCACCAGCGCATCCATGGGCAACTCTGGAGTCTCCAAAGAACCTCCTGCCCCAAAGTGCAGGCTGCAGAAGGACAAGAGTCTCGTGAGCTGCAGTACAACTCTCATGGTGTCCGTATTCTTCATGGACACGATTCAGCTCATATATACAGAAAGATCCTGAGTGGAACGTCGGTGAGCAAGGAGCCTCTAATCTCCCTCGGAGCGTCCTCCTCAAAGGAGGAGTGGGCAATGGCTGGGGGCAGCCCGGGGTGGCGACTAGCTGTGCCAGTCCCACAGCCTGAGTTTTTCTAGAGCAGTGAGTGCATTGTGGAGGGTGGAGGAGCAATTCCTGACTGATACCACATAGAAGAGGAGGAGGAAGAAGAAAAAAGGAAGAGTAGGGGAGCTTCGAGGGCCAGAAATGAGCAAGAGTTCTTTGGCTTTGGCTTTCCCGTGGGACTGGTCCTTTAGACCAGCGTTCAGGGCCCATCCTTTTGTCACTGTCCTGTGCCCCACTCAGCCTGGACCAGCACACCAGTCAACCTGTTGCTGGCATCTCCATCCTTCCCCATCTCTCCTCCTGGCCTCTCCGCTCCTGCCTTCTCTTCCAGGAAAGAGAAGGAAAAAAGACTCCACCATGCTTGAGTATAAAACCTCCAAAAAACGAATTAAAATTTTAATTAAAAACCCATACATTCTCTTAGGCTCTGTAACTGAAATGTATTTGGCAAAAGTCAGTATTTCCTGGGAAAAGATCTGCATGAGAAATAGCCAGCAGTGTTTTGTTTCGTTTGTTTATTTTTTTATATTTTGGGTTTGGTTTGGGGGGGGGGGGTTTGGGTTTTTTTTGTTTTTGTTTTTTAGGGCATTAAGAAAGTTTATTTAAGTAACAAAAGGGAGACTGGTTTGGCCAGGTGGATAAAATAATTAGCCAGTGCTGCAGTTAGGAGTCTGAAAAGGCCTGGGAGACTAGGGAGCAGGGGCTAAGGGGTTTCAGGGGGCAAGAGGGCAAGCGCGCAAGGCAAAAAGGGAGAGAGGGGAGAACTCGTGGTGCCATTCACATTTATCTGGATTCTGTTCTCGTGAGAGTTTCTCAATCCCAACTCACTGTTGATATATAAGGAAATCAAGACCCTCTCTGCCTCTCATCCAGCATAACTGTTCACAAGACCGTGCAGTTGCTAGTTGGGGGTTCATGGCTATTCTTTCTGCTAGATGTCAGTTACGCTGAGTTTGTGTTCCCCAAAGTCGAAGAATGAGTTCTAAGGAACAAAGGAGGTTAAGAGTAGGAAATTTATTGAGAGACTGAAAGAGAGCTCCTGAGACACAGGAGGGGACCCGAGTGGGTTGCCCTTAATTTTTATTTTTATGAGTACATGTTTGCATCACTTAGTGAATACATTCATCATGGGGAGTTGCTATGTGTATATAACACATCTTAGTGTTTTTTGAGTCCTTGTCCTCTCTCCTCCGCCCCTCCTCCCTCCGTCCCTTAGTTCCCTTCCCACTTGCAAAAGATTCATCTCACTAACTGAGGCGCTTGCTCCTTCAGCCTCGAAACTGTTGTTTCATAAGCAAATACACAGCCCAGGGAGGCCCCAGGGTCCTCAGCAGTTTCCTACTATTTCTCCGATTCTGTAGTAGACAATTGCCCTGCCACTTTTGGCTTTTAAAGTCAATATAAACTATGAACTTTAAAAAACATGACTATTACCAAGCATTTTTTAAAATAAGCTTTTATAGCTTATTATCATGATTTTTCAGCTCACCGAGGATGGATGTTGAATGTATTCCATTCCATTTTCAGTCATGGATCGAGACCTAGTCCAAGTCTTGGCTCCTGTTATGAAGCAATGTGTGTTTATGTTTGTCTCTTTAAATCACCACTCATGTCCTTGTCAAAGTCAAACAAAACTCCAGCCAATCTTCAACAAAGACACTTTGGTTTGAGGAAAAGAAGAGAATTTTAGTCCAGAGCTCACATGCACCAGCAGACATGGCCTCTGGTGTGTCTGGAGAACAAAGAAAGTTTGGAGACTTATTAGGACAGAGAAATCCACACAAGTTGTTTTGAAGGAAAATTCCTTGGCGGTTGGGGGAGCTTGCAAGCTCTGATTGACAAGCAGTGGCAATTACTGTGTAAAGCTAGTCGTAAGGTCAGAGTTGTAATTTCCTTGACAGCTCCAAAGTAAAAATAGTCTTAAAGACAGAGCAAGCTGGTTGGTGGGATTGGTTCTGCCAGTTATTCCTGGATCAGGGGTCCACAGCCTGAGTGTGTCCCTTTCTTTCCATGGATCCTAGACTCCATGTTAGCAGGGTGTGGCAGGAGTGACTCCAGTCCGTATAACAAATTTTTACAGCCTCACCCAGGCCCTGGAGACATAGAGAGGAGTCAGGTCCAGGCAGCCCATGAGTCAGGTGGCTGAGACAGGCTTGGGGACAAATAATTGCAGTATGAGGTGGCAAGTTCACTAGCAGACATGTAAGGGGTGTAAGTAAGGGGCGATTAACTAAGGTCATCAAGCATGAAGATGTGCCCTTTGGGGCGGCCCTGGAAGGCTGAGTAATGGTAGAGCAGAGAGAGAAGAAGGGAGGAGCAGAGAACGTGCACTGTAAGGACCTGGCATTGTTCCAGACTTGGGTACCAGGGCGGGACGGGCAGCAGCTCCCTGAGCTAAAGCCAACCCCTCGTGAGCCTGCTGTGCCCACAGAAGCAGCGAGTGTTGAGAATTAAACTGCAGACAGACAGCAGCAAGGTGGGAGCTAGGGACAGAGGAGGGACTGAAGGGAAAGGTGCGTTAGTAAGCTGGCACCCTGAACCTGAATGGCAGGGGACTGGGAAAGCTTCAGAAATGGGCAGACACCACTAGGTGTTTTGTCATCTATTGGGAGGAGAGAAAGGAAGTCACAAATCCATGAGCACATGCAAAGCCAAACAGCACGCTGCTGCCTTGGGTACCAAATTCAGGGTAGAGACCTGGATTTTAGGTAGGGAGGTGACCGGTTCTGATTTCAGGCATATCAAGTGGCAGTCACATCCAAGTAAGAATTAATGCAGTCATTTGACAACCATGTGGTTTGTGGTTAATCTATGTCAGGCATTTTGCTGAAGACGCCCAGAGAGATAAAAGATGGATAGTGCCCTCAAAAAGTCACAGTGTGGTGACACCACAGGCACTGTCCCCATGGAGCTGCCCTTGGAGGTGCCGATAACGATGTCACACTTGGCAATAGATGAAGAGATGAGACATCCAGAAGGGAACTGATGGTAGCATCGTAGGGCGATGGAAACTTCTGGGGCATGACCTGTAGGGGCATCAGGGAAAATGGGAGGTCAGAGAGAGCCAGGAGGAGCAGGCCAAGGAAGGAGTGTCCAGAATGTCACCCAAATCAGAGTACCCAAGCAAGACCAAGAAACCAAGGTGCCACACGCTCCAGCAGGTGAACGTCCTTTACAGCCCGAGTGTGCATGTACAGATGTGCACACACCTATAATTTGGAAAGAACTCTGCTGATCAAAACTCTGAGTGCTTTGCTGAGACTTAAATGTTTGTTTGGCCACGATTTTCACCACTTTGCACAAGTAATAATAAGCCTTGGATTTGTGCCCGTAGCAGCGGCCAGCAGTACATGGCGACTCTGTTTCTCTCTGTCCCTTTGCTGTAGCTGCAGAGTCCCAGAAATACTCAAAAATCTCATAGAACTACTACTCAGTCCAGTAGTTCTTGTGAGATTTTTGTAACAGTTGGCTACTATTAGGTTATAATCCATCACAAGAAGTAAATATACAAAAGACTATACTGATATAAATAAGTGATTAAGGAAATAGATCAGGTAGACAGACAGGCAGACAGATAAATAGAGGCAAATACAGACAAATCTCCTACACTAGTAGCGGCAAACCTCTGGCACACATTCCACAGCAAGATGTTTGTATCATTGAAAGCTCTAAAAGTTTTGCCGTCACTGTCTTATGCGGAAGAATTCTGGGGTACAGAAAAGGAACATTAGTTAAAAACTAAAGAAAGTAAAGTACGAACTTTTTTTTGTTTGTTTGTTTTGGCGCTGGGAATCTAACTCAGGACCTTGTGCTTGCAAGGCGAGCACTGTAACCACTGAGCTAAATCCCCAGCCCCAAAAGTACAGACTTAAATTAGTGTGTCAGTATTGGTTTATTATCTGTGGCAAGTGTGTCATACTAAATGTAAGATCTTAGCGGGAAGGGAAGTGGGTACGGAGTATAGCTGGGGCCACATTGCTGTTAAACCCATCACAAGTCATAAATGCGTCTAATACACCTAACCTACTTAACATCGTAGCTTTGCTCAGCCTACCTTCAGCATACTCAGAACACATTTGCCGGTTGGGCAAAATCATCTACTATGAAGCCTAATTTATAACAAAGCATTATCTCTCATAAAATGGACAGCAGAATGGTCCTATGGGTGCACCGTCACACCACTGAAGAGCCAAAAAATCCTCAATCAAACCATTCTAAGTAGAAGACCATCTGTATTTGAGACCTTTATTCATAGCTTGTCTATAAATCTAAAAGCAGGATAAGATGAGTTTACGTAAAATTACTTGACTATTTGCTGGCCTGAGTTTTCTCTCTAAGCCCCATATTTTCTTGGTGCCATCTCCATCTTGCAGGCCTGCGGGAGCGGCCTGTCCTGTGGTTCCCACTGTTCAGAGCTCAGCCTCTTGGGAGTCTGGTCACACCGCAGTCATGGAACGTTCCTTCCATCCTCCTTGCTCAAATTTACTTGTCACTCTCATGACTCACTTAATCTGATGAGCCCACTCCTCCATCCACTGCTGTCCTGAAGCACCTCTCTTCTTGGCAGTATTTCCCTAGTCTGACGCCGACCAAATGGAATCAGCAAGTCCAGGGCTGGGGGTGTGGCCAAGTGGTGGGGCCCTTAACTTGCCTACTGTGTGCAGGGCCTTGTGTTTGATCCTAGCACTACAAATACAAAATATTTCCAAAGTGTACACTGCTGTGTATTTAGCTGTTTATGGGAAATGACAACATGAGTGACATTGAAGAAAGTACCATGCAGCCAGGAGTAAATTTGTAGTAAGCACACACCTCTTAGCCATATACAGTTGCATTCCTGGACCTTCTATCTGTTCTGGATTTAATGCTCAGTACTTGTAGCACTCAGGGACCTCTTTAAAAGATCCTGGAACTGTTTGTTGCCTACATAAGAAAGTTTTGTAATCCTGAGCTGTCGCACTACCAAAGTGGGGACTACCACTTCGTGGTTGACTCTCTATTGGCCACACAGTGCCTGGTGCATACAATCAATGGAAGAGGACCTAACTGATTAATATCACCACAGATGATTGAGGCTGATGATGTGCCATTATTCTAAGCACACTTGGCTCCCAGTTGTCAAGGACCATTAAGGGTAGTGCTGCTTGGAGTTGATCATATTGTCCCATCTCTGTGATTCCACCAGGTGGTAGTTAAGCTTAATTCTGTCAACTTGATTGGCTTGGGAGCTGCCTAGGGGAAAGTAAAGCACACTTCTGGGTATGTCAGGGTGGCTCATGGAAATGTGACCTTGGGTTGTTTATATAGTCCCTGGACCCGTCCTCTCTGGCACTGTTTCCCTGACTCTACTTCCCAGCTGCTGTCAACTAAGCTCTTCCGCCATGCTGTTTCTGCCTTGGAGCCAGCCAACCACGGACTGAATCCCTTCAAACCATGAGTCAAATTAGGCCTCTCCTCCCTTAAATTATGGGTTTCAGGTATTGTATCTCAGCAATGGGAAAACTGAATAATACATCTTCTTTAGACTCCGGATTAGGAATGCTTGCCAATGTCTATATTTTTCGTGCTTTAGATTGAATGAAGGCAAAATGGTGCATCTGGGGGGCTGCAACTATACCTAAAAATTTCTACCATTGGTGTCATTCCTTTAGGATTGTTGTTGGGTGGTTATGTATTTATATTTTGCACGAATATAGGTCAGGAACCTGCCAGAAGGAAGGAGTACAATCTTCCCAGCCCTTCACTATCAAGGGTGACCAACCCACAGCCATGGGTGCAGAGAGGAGAAGCATTTTAACAGGAACACAGGAATGGAGATCACATCACACCACGGGAAGGAGCTCCACTTGCTCAGTCAGAAAATAATGTTCTCCAAGGAGCCATGAGCCTGGGGGTGGGCAGGGGAAACTAAAATGGAAGGGATTTTCTATTAATCTTTTTCTGTGTGTCTGCCAGGGATCGAACTCAGGGCCTTGTGCTTGCAAGGAAAGCACTCTAACCACTGAGCCAAATCCCCAGCTGGAAGGGATTTTCAAAGATTAACTTCCTACACTTCATAGAGTGTGGACCCCAGAGACCCATTGGCTTTCTGCCATTTTAACTGAAAGCTATGGGCCAAAATTCATGATTCATCTGAAACAGGAAAATCAGGAAGTCTTCATTAGAACAGGATCTTGTCTGTTTTCACCCCACCCTCCTGTCTTCCATCAGTGAGTAGACCCATGTAGGCAGGATTTACATGGCCACTTCTAGAATGGTGACTAAATCTATAAGTTTTCATTAGATAGAAGAACACTATACTACAGTCAGAATGTGCTTCAAAAATCTGCATTCCTGCTTGAAATTTTTCACATGAATTATTTTCTTGGTGCTTAAGATTCATTTTGCCACTGGAAAGTCAAATAGAGGAGTGTGTAAAATCTAAAACAAGTAACAAATGACTCTATTCTGCAGTTTTGCTCTTCTTTACTTAAACTTGATGCAAAACTATGAGGAAATGATGAGGCCTTCTTTGGGTCGGGGTGGCTGCGATTGGTTTTAGTGGCCGTTTTCAGCCCAGTGAATAGAACCCTCCTCTGCAATTGATATAGCAGAATTTCATTTACATGATTTGACACCTTCTATGTCCCCTGGATCTGAACAACCACCTAAAGGATGTAAGTGGTGGCCGGAGGGGTGTGTTGACTGGGTAATCTTGTTTCCTATTGCAAAAGCCAGCTGTATGTACCTGAAAATTGGTTTAGAATATTTAATATACTTGGCCTAATTTTCAAACCTATTCACTTTTTTAAAAAAGACAGTGAATAAGTCCTGGCATATACGAGACTTTTTTGACATTGCATTTATTTGATTTATATGTTCAGGCTACCCGGATTAGTTTATAATGAAAAATTCTGGAAGTATCAGATGTAATATGCAAAGTATTATGAAAGTGGTAGCATTAAAGCTGAATTCATGGAAATGCCTTGTTTGGAGGATCGTATACCTATCTCCCAGTCCAATGAGTAGCTCCTAGGATGCTTCTTCCTTAATATGGAACATCGAAGTCTTTTCATTCTTTTTACATTTAAATGATCAGTTTATATGTTTGCAGCAGAGAGGATTAGTGGATTAGTATAAACCCTCCAAATCACATGTTAAAAACCCTAAGCGTGTATGTCGCGGGAACTGGATGATTTTGTGGTTGAACCTCTGTAGTATCCAGTTCTGGATTGGTCCTCATCGTGATCCCAGGAGCCGGAATGATCATCTCAGTCTGCACAGCAGAGGACAGAGTTGTTATGATTCTTTGATGAATCTTAACCTCGTGGATGACCTGATCAAAGAGGCAGATTTTTTTTTTCTTTTTGTCCTCAAGACATTGGTAAAGAAGCCACAACTAAATGAACTCAGTGGAGAAAGTTTTAATTTGTAAATCTTAGGCCTTAATGCTCAGTACTATCAACTTCCTGTAAAACAGGTAGTTCTCCTGCTGGAGCTGATGCTGATATAGCCTGGAGAGTAGCCACTGCCCAACATGAGACTCTGCAGACTGGAAAGGACATCAGCACACCTGTAGTAGTCACAGAAGACAATTATGGAAGCACCTTATAACTGGAGAGTAACCCCAGGAGGATACATCCTAAGGCCAGGACTGATTAGGTTTCCACACACAAATTTGGGGGTACACAAATATTTAGTGGCTTGTCAAAATTACTGATACCTGTGGCCAATCCAGTTCTGGTTCAGTAAAACCGGAATGCCTGAAGATAAGGCCCATGAAGGAGGATTTTATAAAGCTCACCAGGCAATGCTGAAGCCATCACTGAGAACCTTTGAGGCTTTGCAGTTGGGCTTTCACCTGCATTATCTCATTTGAGTCTTGACCATCACCCCATTTTATTAGGGACAAACTAAACCTCAGAGTTAAGATCTTTATCCAAGCTGCACAGATGTTCTTACACTCAGCCCTTCATGCTCAGTCCAGTTCTCACTGTCATAGCGTGGCTCTTACACTTGACTGTGAACCATAATCTCCAAGGGAAATCTGAAATATCTGTACACTCAGGTTGTATCCCAGACCTATTATGTCAGACTACACAGTGAGGTGGGAGCCAGGCATCAATATTTTTTGAAGATCTTCAGTTGATTCCAGTGTGCAGTGAAGTTTAGAAATGACTGTGCTATGTCATATTCAAGCAACCTGTGAAGATTGGCGTAGCCTCAAGTGCATACATTTTCTAATTAGGATATTAACTTGGCTCTGTTTTCTAATTCTAGCAGTTTGTCTGTTCAAATATACCTCTTAATTAAGGACCCTCCTGGCAATTAATTTGTCAGTAACAACAGCCACAAAATGCAAAATCTGGTATTTCAAATCAAAGAACAAATCCTAATCTGATGTATGGGTGACATTTCTGGGGTCGGTGAATTCTTCCCATCAAAAGTTATCAATTAGATAAGCAAACTGTTAGTCTTCAGACAGAATAGGCAACCAGCTTACTAATTTACTGCCAGTCAGTTAATATTCTTCATCATCACAGACTTGGGCCAGATCAATATGTATATCTTATTTCTCCTCCACTTAGGTGCAAATTCCCCTCCAAAGATCCATCCCCAAAATGAATGTAATTATGTATCAAAAACATAGGCTAATAACTTTTTTTTAAAATGCCCATCAAGCCAAGAAAACTTTATGTTCCCACTCAGTATCTTCTGATCTCTCTCTGTCTACCCAGGAAAAGATCATGTTCTTTAGACACTGTACTCTCATTCATTCAGCCTGAAAAACTCAGTCCTTTAATACCAAGAACATCAAGTTCAGAAACCAATTTTCTAGAAGTCCTTGTAACAAACAAAGACAAGAATTTTAAAACCATCTTTGGGGACAAAGCATTCCCTGGTAAAGTACTATTTCTGAGCCTGCGTTGTCTTTTGATAGAAATGATAGAGTACATAGAGCCCTCTTTCCCTGTAATTCTTTCAAGAGGAAGCAATTTTGAAGTCTAATGTGTTCCGAGAATATGACTTCATCACCATGGCCTGTGTTGCCCTAAATGGAAAAGATGGAGCATTTTCATGTTTTCACAATCACACGACCCACGTCTGGCATTTGCATTTTTCCGGGTGGAAGAAGCACGAGATGTTCAAGGGAAGAGGTCCCGGCGTTCGTGTCATCGCATCAAAGAGGCCCCTCCAGGCCATGCAGCTCGCCCCAGCTAGGACTGGAATTCCAAGAGAAAAGAACAAACAGCACACATTTCAAAATACACCATTTTTTCCAGAAATTCCAAGTAACTTCAGTGATTTACTGTGTGTCTTTACTACATCCAAGAGGAATGGTCAAGAGACCAGTTAGAGTAACAGGTGCACAGATGTCGCTTGCCAGCTGGTCAGAGTTTTATAAGACGTGTTCCAAGGCTGTCTGGGGCTCTGTTTTCCTAGGACGTGGCTCCTGAACCATCGTCCTGAAAATACATGTTCGCTTCTGCTTGCCAGCTCTTGCATGAGGCCCACACTTACATTGCAGCGTGCAGTGAAGAGCCGCATCAGAATTTGCAGCAAGATCATCACTGACATGTGTAACTCAGACAAAATAAGCCTTGAGGATTCTGACAGCCACCAGGAATCGTCAGAGGAATTACGATTGCTCTGACTTTCTGACCAGCGCGTTCTCTTCCCCATCTCTCAGCAACTCCGTTCTCCGAGTTACGGTCATTACGTCCCGGGCTTGTCCAGTGTGCGCTGTTAGGCAGCAGCACAAGGGAGACTGCTGTCAGAAGAGAGGCAGAGATGCCGAGGGCTCAGTGTGAGCAGGAAAATCATAGACCCTCCTGGAAACCCAAACTCCCTCAACTGCTGACAAGGGGTCTGAGCCCAGGTGGTGCAGTGGAGGGCTGGCTGCCCAGGTGTGCCTGTTGAACCCTTGACGTGGACAGTATCGTGCTGAAATGGTGTGTTGTCTTAAATGACATACTGCCATTCATTTCACCTATTCGTTTTTACTTTTTAAAATGTGACTATTGGGAAATGTGACATTACCACTTTGGCCCACGTTGTACACAGCCTGAATGGTGGCTGCAGATGCCTTCGCTCAATTAATTGAGAGAAATCTTGAAGGAGAAAACCACGCTAAGTATTAATATTGTCCACCAGCAAATCAGTTCCTTATCCATTCTTAGCAAATTACCCCGCAACTTAACGGTTTAAAACAGCACCTATGAGGTTATCGTTTTGGTGGGTCAGGAGTGAGTGTGGCTTAGCTGGGGCCTCTGGCCCAGTGTCTGTCACAGAGGCACACAAGGTGTCATCGGGGCTGTGGTCTCCTCGAGGCCTAACCGCAGGAAGGTCCACGTCCAAGCTCACCCCTGTGGTTGGCAGCGGGATTTGGTTCCTTCTGGGCTGCTGGGCGAGAGCCCAAGGCCCCCTTGGCGCTGCCTGGAGGGTGCCCTCACGCCCTTGCCATGGCTACTTCTCCACAGGATATGGCAGCTTGCACCATCAGAGCAAGCCAAGGCATGCAAAGGAGCACGCATGGCAGCCCGCAAGAGTCACCTACTCTCCAGGCGGCCTTGGAGAGGGCCTTGCACCAGGTAGTACGTACCTGGAGCTGGGGATCATGGGGAGCCTTCCTAGGAGCTTCCTGGCGCAGTAGATCAGGAGAGTCCCGTCTGCCCTCTACTCGCCCACCTCATGGTTGATCTGTCGGGTCTCAGTGCTCCCTGCATGCCAGCTTGTTACTGCATGAAGAAACTAAGATGCTCTGTGAGAAACTACAAACAGAGACTGTGGAGAACAAGAGTAGGAAGTGGGCAGATGAAGACGAGGATGGAAAGGAGACCTTTCACTGAATACCATTTTCCATTTGTGAAGTCTTAAGCCATGTGTGTGCTGGGGATTTTTTCTTGGTGCTGGGGATTGAGCCCGAGGCTTTGCACATGCTTAAACCCATTCTGTAGCCCTGAGCTCCACCCCCAGCCCCATATGTGCCTTATCTTCTTTTTAGCAAAGAATACTATGGGAAAGAGGGAAATAAACTACCCCTGCTTCCCAAGCACCCTGTACTTGGCTGTTAGCCCTATCTTGTAGGACAGTAGCCTTTCATATAGTGGGCTGTGTTTCCCTGGAGCCTCTGGGACCTTGAAGACAACTTGGGCTTGCCCTCGTCCAGGGAGCTTTTCCTGAGCCCCCAGTCTCCAAGAGCATCTCTGTGCCCTGGTGCTTATTCCACCACATTAAAATCATTGGATTACTGCCTCTGTCCTACCAACTGGATGTTCTTTGAGAGCAGGTGCATAGCCTTCAGGAACTTGTTTCCCAGTGACTTGGGTTCCAGTGGTTGAATGAATGAGCAGTAGTTTCTAGCAGATGCCGAGGTGAGAGGAGGGTCTCAAATCTTACCTTGTGGGGAGGCAAACACTGTGGTGAGATCCTATTAGGAACGCACACTGGGGAAGGGTCTCAGTGTCGGCCCTCAGGCCCCTACCACACCACCAGCTGTCATGTGCCCCCAGAAGTGACCCTGGGAACCATTTCACAGACTCTGCTTTCAGTTGCTGATCCAGGTGTAATGCATCACTGTGGGCAGGAGATTATGGCCAACCCAGGGGTTCTCAAAGTATGGCTGCTGGGCCAACAACCTAAGCAGCACCTGGGTACTTAGAAGTGTAAGTTTTAGAGGTTTCACTCCAGATCTGCTGACTCAGAAGCCTGGGGAGAGCCCAGTGCTCAGTATTTTAACAAGAAGACCTCTATGTGATCCTAGTGCTGGCTTTGGTTGGGGAATCACTGTCCGAACTGTTAGCTGTGGAGCTGCCCACATACCCTGGCAGCTAGAGGTTGGTTGGAGCAGTTTGCACCCTAAAATGTGTCCCTTTCTACGTGTTTTACCCACGCACTCTCAGAGAGTGTTGCTCCCAGAGAACCAGTCAGATGGGAACCTAGTGCATTAAACCTACTAAATGATTTTGGGAGAAAAAATGTATGGCCTATTCTCAGAAGGTTAATTGGGAAACTAAGTTTTAGGACAGTCTGTTCTTGTTAAAGTGCGAGAGCAGGGTCCTTCTCTTTGTGGTCTTTTCTGTATCCTGTAGATGAATGCTGTGAGCTCTGAGTAACTTCATTTGTTGCCACTAACTTACTGTTTCAGTTACCTTTACTTTGAAGACTGGTGTCTTAGGTAGATATTCAGAGAACCAATGGTTTTAAGAGCAGATTTAATAGGGGACATTTACAGATTACAATATTCACCCAGAAGCCAAATGCAGAAGGTGCCAAATGTCCATCTAGGCACTGGAGACCCAAAAGATCCAATCGAGGGCTGGGAGCCCACAGCACTGTCCCATGTACGTCCGTGTCTGCACATGATGGCTGAAGAGATCTTCCCTGGAACCAGGATACGATGCTCGCAGCAGAGATGATGACCAGAGCTCCCCTGAAGCAACAGCAGCCATCCTCGACGACAGCAAGGCCCTGAGCTCCTTCCTCAACGAGGATAGCCGAGCCCCCTCCGGAAGAACCAGCCGCAGCAGAGCTTCTCCTGGGAAACAGCCCGCCAACTAGCTACGGCTCCCACTCTGCCTTATGTTGCATCAGCAACAGCCCTCAGATGGATCTCGTACGCCCAGCATCACACCAACTCAGTCCAGCTGGGCGTTCTGGCTCAAGTTGACCATATTAGGTCCACCACAACTGGTGACTTGTCTAGGCACGTCATACTTTTCTATATGTGTCTTCATGGTGGAGTTTAGGAACGAGTTGTTCCTTTTCAAAGAATGAAGGGTCATGTAGAAATAGAATTTTTAGAAGGACAAAACCTTCTGGTGATGTTTGGATGAGAGTCTACAGAAATTTATAAAAGTTCTTCTGAAACCTTAGCAAATTACTCTGTTGGTCTGTTCACCATCTTCTGGTATGCTATCTGAATTCATTTAGTAGTTTTAACCATTTTTGAGGGAGTTTTTAGGATTTTCTGTATATAGTATCATATCATCTGCAAATATAGTTTTATTTCTTCCTTTCTAATTTGGATCCCTCATTACTTCTTCTCTTCTAATTGCACTGAGTAGGATTTCCCAGTACTGTGTTAAATAGATGTGGTAAGAATGGCCACCTGTGTCTTCTTCCTGGTCATAGAAGAAAAGCTTTCAGTGTTTCACCAAGTGTGCTAGTGAAGGGCTTGTTGTGCATGGCCTTCATTGTGTTGAGGTACATCCCTTCTTTAACCAGGTGTTGGATGTTTTTCAATCATGAAACAGTATTGAATGTTGTCAGGCATTTTTCTGTGTCTATTGAGATGATCACTTATATGTCATCTACTTCTGTTTATAGGTCCTCATAGGAGATAAAAAAGATGAATATAATTTTTAGACTGTCCTAAAGCCATTAGATGTGAATTCTGGGGTCACAACTCACAATAGAGGGCTGTCCAAAGGTTGGATAGTTTATAAGAGGAAGGACACGTCCCAGGTCTCAATCCTACCTGAGCAGTTGGCACCATCTCCCAATTCAATAGTCAGTGTACATGTGCAGGAAAACTAGGGCATGGCTGGTTACTGCCTTTATTTGTCTTGGACCCAGAGAAGCCTCTTCAGCATTCGATGTACCAGACCAGAGCCTGTGGGTGAGGATCTGTGCTACACACCAAAGGACATGGGAAAATTCTCCATGAAGTAGACACTCTATTTGTTTATGTTAGCACCCTACCATCTAAAAGCACCACCAAACCCAAATCCTATTTAATTTCTAGAACCCTTTGAAGCGTCACCTGACGTACATGTAATCAAAGACTTCACTCAGGGCTCCTGCCTCATGCTGGATCTTAGCACCATTTACTCAAATTCTAACCAAATGAGTCATATCAGATCATTCCTAGTGCCCCTTCTCATTCCTGAACGGTCTTCCTGGACTCTACCCATTGATAAAGGCAGAGGGCCAATGAATTCAGAGCAGTACAAGGAAGCAGAGGTCATTTTATCCAGCTATCATGTTAGAAATGTAGAAACAGTGTCCAGAGAGAAGGATTTGCCGGAGCTCACAGAGCTGGTCAGTGACAGAATTCAGACCGATAGGCT